>JBCEWC010009997.1:0-18129 GCA_038996855.1 Solanum aculeatissimum
CCATCTAAACCATTTGGCAAAGTCAAAACCGGAGCCGATGTAAGTCGATCTTTCAAAGTTTGGAAGCTCTTCTCACACTCACTAGACCACACACACTTGGCTTTCTTTTGAGTCAATTTGGTCAATGGAGATGCTATAGATGAAAACCCCTCAACAAACCTTTTATAGTTATCGGCCAAGCCAAGAAAACTATAAATATCTGAAGGAGTCAATGGTCTAGAACAATCCCTTACCGCCTCGGTTTTCTTAGGATTAACCTTGATGCCATCACCGGACACCACATGACCAAGAAAGGCAACTTCAGCCAACCAAAACTCACACTTGCTAATTTTGCATAAAATTTCATCTCCCTTAAGGTTTGGAGAGCTAATCTGAAATGACCCATATGTTCTTGCTCACTACGGGAGTAAATCAAGATATCATCAATAAAGACCACCACAAAGCTATCAAGATAAGGCTTGAATACCCAATTTATGAGATTTATAAACATCGCCGGAGCATTAGTCAACCCAAAAGACATCACCATAAATTCAAAATGACAATAATGGGTTCGGAAAGTCGTCTTGGGAATATCACACTCCCTCACTTTCAATTGATGATACCCCGAACAAAGATCTATTTTGGAGAAGTGAGTAGCCCCTTGAAGTTGGTCAAACAAATCATCAATCCTAGGCAACGGGTATCTATTCTTAACGATTACCTTGTTAAATTGCGTATAGTCAATACACATCCAAAGAGACCCATCTTTTTTCCTCACAAACAACACCGGAGCACCCCAAGGTGAAATGCTAGGCCTAATATACCCTTTATTCAACAAATCCTTCAATGGGTCTTTCAACTCCTTTAACTCTACTGAAGCCATATGATACGGGGGAATGGAAATGGGTTGAGTATCCGGGAGAAGGTCTATACCAAAATCCACTTCCCTATCAGGAGGGATGCCGGCAAATCCTCCAGAAACACATCGGGGAACTCTTTCACCACCGGAACCGATTCAAGCCTAGGGGATTTACCTTCTACATCTCTAACCCAAACAATGTGATAGATACACCCTTTCCCAATCATCCTACGAGCCTTAAGATAGGAAATAAACCTACCCTTAACTATGGAATTTCCACCCTTCCACTCTAACACCGGTTCATTAGGGACTTGAAACTTAACCCACCTAGTTCTACAATCAATAGAGGCATAAGAGGCAAGCAACCAATCCATCCCAAGAATGACATCAAAATCATACATTTCATTTCTACAAGATCACCAAGAAATACCTTATGTAATACCGACACGGGACAACCCCTATACACCTTCTGGGCCACAATGGAATAACCTACGGGAGTATACAAAGAATAAGGCTCCCTCAAAGTTTCGGAACTCACACCAAATTTAGTAGCCAACAAATGAGTCACAAAAGATAAATTGGCACTCGGATCAAGTAAATCATATGCATCATAGTTAATGATTTTTAACATACCCGTGATGACATCTAGAGCTTCCTCTACTTCTTGGCGGGCATGAAGATCATAAAACCGTTTTTTCCTTAGAGCCCCACCAATCGAAGCCTTTGGTGGCCCTTGACCACCGGGAGAAACATGGTCCTTTTTCACACTCTTAGGAAAATTTGAGACTTTGTGGTTCAAGCTACCACACACATAACAAGCACCCAAGAGCTTCTTACATTCACCCACGTGATGTTTTCCACAATGGACACAAAGAGAAAACCGGGGATCAACCCCAACTAGTGCCTTAGGAGGAGGCACTTTAGTAGCAAGCTTCACATTTGAACCTTGGCCTTGTTTGAAAGGGAAAAATCAACAACCCTTGACATTTGAGAACCCACCATCAAGTCGGGCCCTCTTCGCCTCATGCACCCTTCTCTCTTTCAACTTTTCCCCCTCTATTTGTTCGACATAGGTTATGAGCCTCAAAATGTCCATTTTCTTAATAAGAATCGTCGTCCGACATTCTTTCACAACCAAATCTCATATACCCGATATGAACTTGTGCATCCTTGCATGGGGATCCGAAACAAGTGTAGGAGCATACTTGGAGTGTTTTGTGAACTTGAGGGCATAATCCCTCACGGTCATAGAACCTTGACAAAGGTTGATAAATTCGGTCATCTTAGCTTCCCTAAGCTCAAGTGGAAAGAACTGATCAACAAAGTCCACCTTGAATTCTTCCCATCCAACCTTCACATCCAACACCCTCTCCATAAGCCATTGACCATACCAAACTTCTGCCACATCCTTGAGTTGGTAAGCCGCCAACTCCTCCCTTTCCTCCGAACTCACCCCTATAATTGACAATGCTTTGGTGAGATCATCCACAAACGGTTGAGTATCCTCATCGTTCTTGGAACCATAAAACTCCGGAGGGTTCATACGTGTGAAGTCCCTCACCCTTGAGGCCGGAGTAGTGACATTGGCCGGGTTGACGGGTCGAGCTTGCTTGGCCACAGCTTGGGACAACATGGTGACAACATTATGGAACTCGGCATGGGACACCTGTTCCTCAACCGGTGCCCGAGGAGCCATTTCCTAAACATTTGAAATCGGACGGGGAAGGGGAGATCTTCTTGGAGGAATATTCTAAAAGGACGATAAATACCAAAGTTTAGAGAGATTCATTACAAGATCTCATGGAACGACATAAGGAAGATGTGAAATGAGACAATTCTTAGAAACATCATCATAAACTCTTCTTCATAGACATGATGCGCATCACACCCATGAATAAAACTCTAATCGACGCGACATGTTGGACTCCGAGGATCATTACAAACCTAGGGCTCTGATACCATCTTTGTCAAAACCCGGATAGGGGGCCTAGATGTGACATGGCGAAGGAGAACCCGAAGGCTCTCGATCAAGCCATCATAGCATCATTACACACATCATCGGTTCAAAAACGCGGAAGCTAAACACATAACACAAAAGCTCTAAGGTATTTGAGACTTGGGACTCAAGCTTTGGGGACAATAATGGGAATGGGACAAACATGAATACACATAGCACGTAGCAATAATCTCTAAGGGGAAGGATGAATAGGATTCCCCTATGGGGGCACACCGGGATTATGGGACTTTCCACATAAGCAAATAGTCAATCAAGATTCCCAACATTCATAACATAAGCATAATAAATGACAAATTCTCATAATCAAGGCTAAATAAGCATAGTTTTACATAACCAAATATTTTGCATAGAAAGTCAACGTACAAGAGTCTAGAGTGGTCCAACAAGCCTCTGCATGAATGAGAGGGGCCTCGACAAGTTTGAGGCTCACCCTCAATACATAAGAAGGTAAATAACATAACATAAACTAGATATAAAAGATGGTGGCTATTTCCCTTGAACAAAAGGGCTCACCACTAGCAAAGTCTTCAACAAGTGATCAAGCGTCATCCGGTAGAATGTAGATATTGTCACCGGTCCTTACATGGTTAGAACATGTAGAAGAAGAATATGGGTTAGCATAATTAAGCACTAAGTATGCGGGCATGCAATACACATGACAATATAATATGACCAAGCAACATGTCAAGGGGACAAGTGATACTAAAGGAATACACGTAGCCAAAGAATAATATAACAAGATGCTATGCCATGATGCATGAAATGCAATCCTATGATCAATATATTAATTAGGGATGTGACCTCAACCAACAACATGGAAAGACCCGAGCGAGCCACTACCTGGATCCGGACTACTTGCCAAGTAGTACCATAATCACCCTCGAAACAAGAGAAAACATGCAAGTCATCCCATATAAGGAAAAAACCCATGGTGGCACATGGTTTGACGGAAAGGAGTATGGACCCTGTGGAGATAGTCCATCTGTCTCCTATCCCTCAGTACTAAGTCTCATCCCACAGGAATATGTATATGTACATGCAACTTCAAAATAAAAAGTCTTACATTCATATTCAAAACATGAATCATTGGTTAAAACCTAACCGTAGTACAAAGTAATGTTCATGCTTAGGACAAAGTCCATCAAGAGTTTACAAAATCGTTTCATGATCATGTCATATCAATGCAAATAGAGTAGCTCAATTACATAGCTTATCATATCAAGAATTCAAAACATGTCAATAAGGTGTAAGCACCCAATATGCTCAAAGTGCCTTGGAAAGGGACTATGTGATAACAAGTCTTAACATAACATTCAAAACATGAGTTTCATCAAGAGTATCAACATAACAATATCCATGCATATGCCATGAATGAGGATCAAGAACATGGGTAATGGAATTCAAAACTAAATTCAAACTAAATTTCAAACTAAATTTCACAATTTCAAGTTCTTACTGAACCGGTGTTGCAATGGAAGGGTAGTGATTCTGTGGTTAGGGATTGGTTTAGTTCCTACCTCAAAGCCCAGAGAATGATTTCTACGGGGTGTACCTACCATATTGTAAGGGTTAGAGATGTGGAGGGTGAGTCATCTAAGTTTGAATCGGTTTCAATAGTTAATGAATTTCCTGAAGACTTGCCCGACATTTCTCCCGATAGAGAATTTGATTTTGGTATAGATCTCCTTCTGGATACTTAACCTATTATCATTCCTCCTTATCATATGGATCCAGCCAAACTAAAGGAGTTGAAGGATCAGTTGAAGGACTTTTTGGAGAAGGGTTACATTAGACTAAGTATTTCACCTTGGGTTTCTCCTGTGTTGTTTGTGAGGAAGAAGGATGGGTCTCTCTGGATGTGTATTGATTACCAGCAATTGAATAAGGTGACAGTCAAGAATAGGTACTCGTTTCCCAGAATTGATGACTTGTTTGATCAACTCCAAGGGGCTACTCATTTTTGTAAAATAGATCTTAGATCGGGTTACCATCAATTGATGGTAAGGAAATGTGACATCCCAAAGATGGCTTTACGGACTTGTTATGGGCACTTTGAGTTTGTGATGATGTCATTTGGGTTGACCAATGCTCCTACGGTGTTTATGGATGTCATGAATCGGGCATTTAAGCCATTCCTTGACAATTTTGTGGTGGTATTCATTGATGATATCCTAATTTACTCCCGGAGTGAACAAGAGCATATGGGTCACTTAAGGTTGGTGCTTGAAATTTTAAGAGAGAAGCAATTTTTTGCCAAATTTACCAAGTGTGAATTTTGGTTGGGAGAATTTGCATTTCATGGTCATGTGGTGTCCGGTGATGGCATTAAGGTTGATCCTAAGAAAACCAAAGCGGTAAAAGATTGGCCTAGACCATTGACTCCATCGGATATTCGAAGCTTCTTTGGATTGGCCGGGTACTATCAGAGGTTTGTTGAAGGACTTTCTTCCATTGCATCCCCAATGATTAAGTTGACCCAGAAGAAGGCTAAGTTTGTGTGGTCAGGTGAGTGTGGAAAGAGTTTTCAGACTTTGAAAGATCGACACATATCAACTCTAATTTTGACCTTGCCCAATAGCTTAGATGGATTTGTAGTGTATTGTGATGCTTCGAGAATAAGGTTGGATTGTGTGCTTATGCAACATGGTAAGGTCATAGCTTATGCATCTCAACAATTGAAGGTGCATGAGCAAAATTATCCGACCCATGATCTTGAATTGGCGGCGGTGGTTTTTGTTCTAAGTATTTGGAGACATTATCTATATGGGGTTCACGTAGATATCTTCACCTCCCAAAGGGATCTTAAGTTGAGACAAAGGAGATGGTTTGAACATCTCAAGGATTATGACATGAGTGTTCTTTATCATCCCGGAAAGACGAATATTGTGGTGGATTCCCTTAGTTGGCTATCTATAGTAAGTGTGTCTCATGTGGATGAAGGGAAGAAGGAGACAGTGAAGGATGTGCACCGGTTGGCTAGACTGGGTGTTAGGTTGGCAAACTCAAAAAATGGTGGTTTCCTTGTGCAAGGCGGATCCTAGTCTTCAGTGGTGATGGATGTTAAGGCAAAGCAAGACTTAGATCCTAGATCCTTCCTAGGTGGAGTTAAAGAAATTAGTTGTCGAAGGAAAGGTGGAGGTTTTCTCCCAAGGGGGAGACGGTATATTATTGTACCAAAATCGATTGTGTGTTTCGGATGTGGGAGACCCAAAGGAATTATCATGAGGGAAGCTCATAATTCTCAATATTCTATTCATTCGGGATCCACTAAGATGCATTGAGACTTGAGAGAGTTGTATTGGTGGCATGGAATGAAGAAAGACATAGCCAAGTTTGTGTCAGAATGTCCAAATTGCCAACAAGTGAAAGTTGAACATCAAAGGCCCGGTGGCTTGGCCCAAGATATCGAGATTCCTATTTGGAAGTAGGAATAAGTGAATATGAACTTCATAGTTGGGTTTCCTCGTACTCGTAAGCAATTTGACCCAATATGGGTCGTTGTTGACCATGACTAAGTCGACTCACTTTTTATCAGTCAAGACTACTTATAGTGCCGAGGTGTATGCTAAATTATACATTTGGGAATTTGTGAGGTTGCATGGTGTACCGAGGTCTATTATATCAGATCATGGTACTCAATTTACTTCTCATTTTCGAAGGTTATTTTAAAAGGGACTTGGTACTACGGTCAAATTGAGCACGACTTTTCATCCCCAAATTCATAGACAAGCCGAGAGGACTAGTCAAACCTTGGAGGACATGTTAAGGGCTTGTGTGTTGGAGTTCAAAGGAAATTGGGATGATCATCTACCGCTTGTTGAGTTTGCCTATAATAATAGCGATACCCCTATTTTTTCCAATCTACTCAATCCTAAGGTACTAGGTTCTATCCTTTCTAATGGTCCTAATTCTTTAAATTCTTGAGTTTCATGACATTACATGCATACATGAGCACGAAAATGATTTGAATGATATTTTTACATGAAGTTTTAAATGGCTTTGAAAATGATGCATGATCCATTATAAGTTATGATGAAAATGTTTCTTGCTTGATTGACTTTCTTAAGTCGTGGTCTAGCTCATTCGAGGACGAATGTTCCTAAGGGAGAGATGATATAACGACCCAATATTTTTTGAACTTTGTACTAGTTGATAAAGGTCCATTTTGAACTTATTATGGTTGTGTAGTGATGACCATGAGTTCTATTTAAGTGGCAATATCCAAAGAGGTCATGTTGGGAGAGTTTTGTATGAAACCGTTTAGGAGGACTGACTTTGAATGGCTATATCTCTTGGAATGAGGTGAACTGTGTAGACTATGACCTATCAACACGAAGATCTTTGAGTTATCTTCGTAATGCAATGGATTTTTCTTAATTCAAAGTTTAGATGTGGACGTTATGGCCATTACAGTGAGACTGCTCGTTTATGGAAGTGTTCTGGAAAATGGAAGCAGGTTGAGGTTAAGGAAGTGCCTTACGGGAGGGACTACGGGCCGTGTGGAGGCTCAAGACCCGTGAGACCCCTCCGTGGATTGATCCAGTAAGTCTCAGGAAAGTTGGACCAAGACCTCAGACCAAGTGAAGCTCCACAGACCACTTCACGGTACGTGTGATGCTTCACAGTCCGTGAAGCGCCTTCCTGGAGTGGTCCAGCGAATGCCTAGACACCAGGGCCAGGACTCCAGACAAAGTAAGGCTACACGGACCAGTGTACGGTCCTTGTGCAACTTCACGGACCGTGAGTCCTGTCGTGAAGTGATCTAGAAAGTTTTCCAAGATTTCAAGCCAAGGTGTGAACCAAGTGATGTCACACGGTAGGGTTCACGATCCGTGAACCACTATACGGACCGTATGTATGCTTCCGTCAACGACTGTTTCAGTTAATTATTTCATTTCATTAATGGTTAATTGGTAATTTAAATTATTCCTAGGGCCGTTTTAGCCTTTCTAAAGTCTCCTAAAACCCCTAAATTGAACCTTATCCCTTTTAATTCTTCCAAGATCTCAATTCCTCTTCAAAAATTCTCTCAATTTTCTCTCATCCACCTTTGAAGACCAAGCTTGAAATTGGGAAAAATTCAGGTCTTCATCAAAATCTTTTCAATGTTCCAGTTAAATTCAAGGTAAGTGGTTTTGATTCATGGTTTCCCTTTCAACCATGAAGACCCAAAATCGTTTTCTAAATTTTTGATAAATTATGATTTTTCTTGAAATGGATCTTTGAAATTAAAAATGTTTTAATGCAATTGAAGTGTGGTCTATTATTATTTAATGCATTTAAGATGAATTAAGCTCCAATTTGATGAATTACTTTGATTAAGATGGTACAAGTATGCATGTCCCCTTACTATTTAATTTATGCATGGATAATATTAAATTGAGGTTTAATTGTTGATTTAACTATGAATTTCTTATGGGTTCTTCTTGATTTGGATTTATATTATAAAATCTTGTACCCATGCTATTCTAATAATCAATCATGGCATTTGCATGCATGAACATGGATTTCAAGAAAGTTATGACGTGGGCTAAGTCCCAAATATAATTATGACTATGATTTTGAACAAGTATGGGTCATGACAAGAATATGATCACATAATGTCTATGGTATGACTCTTTGAGCAACCATGGGTGTTTACACTAATATGATATGACAAGTATGGAGCTACTCTTATGCATGAAGTTTGACATGAAAGTGTGTTTGGCTTTTTATCCCAATGAAGCATGATTATGAAATGTGTTTGACCTTTGATCAAGTATGCATGAAAGTAAAGAAAATGATTTGGCCTTTAAGCCTAATTATATATGGCTATGATGTCAAGTGTTTCTGTTCCATTTTAAAGGCATGTATATGTATACGTATTATTGTGGGATGATGACTTAGTACCGGGAAGGATTGGAGTAGTAAGTGGGCTATCCCCAAGGGTCCTACTCCTTTCCTGAAACTATGTACCAACATAGATCATGCTAGCGAAATGGGAGGCCCGTAATGTATGCTATGCTATGATATGATATGTTATGGAAATCCTTTCAAAATGATCGGGTCGTAAGAAAGGTGGCTATCACACCGAAATGACCAGGTCGTAAGGTGTGGCGTAGATTACCTTTGGCAAGTAATCTTCTCCAATTAGATGGAAGGCCTCATCGGGGAAGTTCAAGTTATAGCTCACATGAGTTTGGATGTCGGTTATTGTCACATCCCCTATACTATAAGCGTTATAGCATTTCATGAATCATGGATTTCATGGAATAATTGTATACTATCTTTCCTATAGTCTTCTTCTATGTATGTTCCCTTGTCATCTAGTTGGTCGTAGGATTAAGTTCATATGCATTGCATGCCTGTATACTTAGTGCAGTATTATGTGCTAACCCATACTCTTTGTCTACATGTTCTAATCATGTAGGGAACAAAGGTGATTTTCATCCTCCGCTAGACGGCTAATTAAGATTCTTGAAGTTTTTCTTGTGGTGAGCCCTATACTTCAAGGGAAACACCCACTTTCGTCTACCTTGTCTTTACTTTATGTTCTTTTACTTTTGACTTGAGGGTGAGCCCGAATTATATTGAGGCCCTGTCTTATCTTATGTAGAGGCATTGTTGGATTTATCGACTCTATTGAACATTATGCTATGTGATACTTGTAATGATATGGCTACCTATGTTAAGTGATTGTATCTTATGCTATATTTCCATTTTCGCTTATGCTATGATGATATGATTTGATTGGGAATGTGCTTATGTGGAAAGTTCCTAACCCTGCTTGCCCCCATAGCTTGAGTCATACTTACCCGCCCCTTAGAACGTAATTACATTGTGCTATGTGATTCATTCTTATACCATTCCCGACAACATCCCCATAGCTTGAGTCCAAAGCCTCAGAATCCCCTAGACTTACATGCTATTTATTTATATTATGTGCTTCTGAATCCATGATGTATATGATGATTCTATGATGGCTTGATCGAGGACTCTCGGGTTCTCCTTCACCATATCACATCTAGGCCTTACTCTTGAGTCGTGACAAAGATGGTATCAGAGCCCTAGGTTTGTAAATGATCCTTGGAGCCCAACATGCTGCGTCACTTAGAGTCTTGTTCATGGGAGTGATGTGCGCCATGCCTATGAGCGAGATTCTATGATGACGTTTTAGGAATTTTCTCACTTAGAAAATTATGCGCTTCTGAACCGATGAAGCCATCATAGCATCATAGAAAATTTCCTAGAACTTCATCATAGCCTCTTGTTCAGAGACATGACGCATATCACACCCATGAACAAGATTCTAATTAACGCGGCATGTTGGACTCCGAGGATCATTACAAACGTAGGACTCTGATACCATCTTTGTCACGACCCGGATAGGGGGCCTAGATGTGACATGGCAAAGGAGAACACGAAGGCTCTCGATCAAGCCATCATAGCATCATTACACACATCATCGGTTCGGAAGCGTGAAAGCTAAACACATAACGCATAAGCTCTAAGGGATTTGGGACTTGGGACTCAAGATATGGGGATGAGGTCAGGAATGGGACAATCATGCATACACATAGCACATAGCAATATTCTCTAAGAGGACGGGTGAGTAGGACTCAAGCTATGGGGATAATATCGGGATCATAGGACTTGCCACATAAGTAAGTAGTCATTCACTATACTCCATATACAAGTCATGAACATAATAAGAGAACTTCCATACCCAGGGCCAAATAAGCATAGTATTACATAACCAAAGGTTCAACATACAAATCAGACATACAAGAGAATAGAGTGGTCCAACAATGCCTCTACATAGATGAGCGGGGCCTCGACAAGTTTGAGGCTCACCCTCAGGTCAATAGAAAGTAAATACATAAAATAAAGTGGTAGATAGACGGTGGTTATTGCCCTTGGACAAGAGGGCTCACCATTAGCAAGTTTTCAATAGGATATCAAGTGTCATCCGGTAGAATATAAATATCACCCTCGGTCCCTACATGGTTAGAATATGTGGACAAAGAGTATGGGTTAGCACAATTAAGCACTAAGTATGCGGGCAAGCAATGCATATGACAAGTATAGTGTGACAAAGGGACAAGTATACGAAAGGAATGCACGTAGTCAAAGAGTAGTATAACAATATGCCATCCCATGATGCATGAGATGCAATCTTATGTTCATATATAGCGGGGATATAACCTCAACTGACAACATGGATGACCCGAACAAGCCACTACCCGAATTCGAACTACTTGCCAAGTAGTACACAAGACACCCTTAAATAAGGGATAGCATGACATGAAATCCCTATCCAGGGATTTATAACCCATGGTGGCACATGGTTTGACGGAAAGGGCGGGGCCTTAAAGATACCCCATTTTGCCACCCAATCCCTCGGTGCTAAGTCTCATCTCATGGGAATACGTATATATATACATGCATATTTAAACGGGAAACTTACATTCTTTCAAAATCATGCATCATTAGTCATGTCAAAACTATTGTATAAGAATCATGGTCATGGTTAGGCCATAGGCCAACAATAGGTTCCAAAACATTTCATGATTATTCCATGTCAATGCAATAAGAGTAGCTCATCTACATGGGCTTGACATACAAGCAATCAACACATGTCAATGTGGTGCAAGCACCCAATATGCTCAAAGATCCATGGCATGGGACTATGTGATCACAAGTCATAACATTACATGAAAACATGAGTTTCATCAAGAGATTCATCATAACAATAACCATGCACATCCCATGAATGAAGATCAAGAACATAGGTAATGGAATTCAAACTCAATTTCTCAATTTGAAAGATATCTTATCATAAATCATGTGAAAATCCATTAATAAGTCATAATGAAAGTTACCCATGCTTAATTAAATCACGAAAAGGACATGCAAGTTGATCAATAAGGGTTTTCATGAACATTCATAAATTCAAGCTTAAAATCATGTTTAAATCTCCTAAAAACTACATCACACAATTCCCAACACTAATCTACAACATTAATGAAGAACCCATAACTTAATTGAAAACATAAAATCAAATTTAAAGGTTTAGGGTTCTTGGGTCTTCAAGGATGAAAGAGGATCTTTGAATCAACACCCACATACCTTAATTTCACCAAAATAATTACAAGGTCAAACTTAGTCAAGGTTGTCTTTCCTAAATTCATCAATCTTTCTTCAATGGAGGCTAAGAGGATTTTAGAATTCTCAAAGTTAATGCAGGAGACTTAGAATAGATGAATGAGGGTTTGGGGATTGATTTAGGGGTTTAGAGACCTTAGGATACCTAAAAAGGGCTTAGGGAATCATTAAATCATGCAATTACCATTAATGAAACAGCCAATTAACTATAACACAGTGTCTCACGGACTGCTACAGTGCCCGTCAAGGTCTCACACGGACCGTTCAACTGTCCATCAAACGACACTTGGCCAAATTTCAACGCGAACTCTCGGAGGCCTTTCTAGACCATTAGGTGGGAGGACTCATGGACCGTGTAGCTTAACACAGACCGTGTACTGGTCCATGGAGAAACACTTGGCCCAAGAATCAATTCCCAAGACAATCCATGCCTCTGGCCCACTTGACGAGCCACTTCACGGACCGTTCAATGGCTCACGGACCGTGGGGTGGTCCGTGGCCTATGAATTATGTCCTGGGGTGGTTCCTGGCCACCCCCAGCTCTCTGGACCTTGAAGCGGAACCCCAAATGAATAGTGCCAAAGCTCACGGTCCGTGGCCCTTGCCTTGGGCCCTTTTCAGGGCCAAACTTTAATGTCTTCCGAATTTCAGGTAGACCCACTGTTCAGGCGATAACTTTCACATCCGAACTCCGAATCAAGTGAAACTAGTTGCGTTGCAAATCTAATCCAAAGATATGTAGTTTTATATATAGCATCACACACGCTTCAACCCGCATCAATAATTTATTCTAGTTCAAAGGCAACTGCCCAAACGACCTCGCTAGGCCACCAAATGATCCATTTTGCATTCGTACACTTAAAATCAATCCATGTCTACTAAAAATCAACCATGACTAGTATCAAACAATACAATACCAACCATAAGGAGTTTTCAACAATGTTTGGGTGGTTACGGAGGGAGAGAAACTCAAGAATAGAAGGGTGAACGACTCCAAAAGGGCCCGGTTTGATGATGGGTTCTCAAAATCTAGGAGTGGTGGTGGAATTGGTTGGTTCCAATAGGTCCAAGGTTAAAATATGAAGTTTGTTAACACAAGAGTTCCTCCTCGTAAGGCACAAGTTGGCGGTGGTATACGACCTCCCCATTGTGGCCAGTCTGGAGGGAACCATTTGGGTTAATGCAAAAAGGTTTTAGGTGCTTGCTTTGGGTGTGGAAGTATGAACCACAAGGTTGTTTATTTCCCGAGGAACTCAATGAAAGATCAGGTGGCTCCAGGTGGTCAAGGACAGCCGAAAGCTCAAGTTGGTGGTGCCCCCCGGAATAATAGTTTTTATGCTCTTCATGCACGACAGGAGGTGGATGAAGCTCTGGATGTGATGACTGGTATGTTAATAGTCTTTGATTTTTATGCTTATGCTTTACTTGATCCAGGTGAGAATTTATATTTTGTTACTCCTCTATTGGCTATCAAATTTGGTTTGAGTCCTTACACTTTGAGGGTACCTTACTCAGTATATACTCCCGTAGGTGAATCTGTTGTTGCCCCTATGGTGTATCGAGATTGTGTTGTTTTGATTTTGCATAAAGTTTTTCCCGGTGACCTTGTGGAGTTGGAGATGGATTATTTCGATGTTATTCTTGGGATGAATTGGTTGCATGCATCGTATGCCTCAGTCAATTGTAGTACTAGGCAAGTCAGATTCTAGGTTCCTAATGAACCTATTTTGGAATGGAAGGGTCGGTTTATTTCCTACCTCAAGGCCCGGAGAATGATTTGTAAGGGATGTATATACCATATTGTGAGGGTTAGAGATGTGGAGGTTGAGTCACCTTCCTTTGAATCAGTTCCAGTGGTTAATGAATTTCTCAATGTGTTTCTCGAGGACTTACCCAATATTCCGCCTCACAGAGAAGTGGATTTTGGCATAGATCTTCTTCCAGATACATAACCTACTTCCATTCTTCCTTATCGTATGGCTCCGGCTGAACTAAAGGAGTTGAAGAATCAATTGAAAGATTTGTTGGAGAAGGGTTATATTAGGCCAAGTATTTCACCATGGGGTGCCCCTGTGTTGTTTGTAAGAAAGAAGTATGGGTCACTCCAAATGTGCATTGAATATCGACAGTTGAACAAGGTGACCATCAACAATAAGTATCCATTGCCCAAAATTGATGACTTGTTTGATCAACTTCAAGGAGCTACACAATTCTCAAAGATAGATCTCCATTCGGGCTACCATCAATTGAAGGTAAGGGAGTGTGACATTCCCTAGATAGCTTTCCAGACTTGTTACGGCCATTTCGAATTTATGGTGATGTCATTTGGTTTGACCAATACCCTAGCAGTGTTTATGGACCTCATAAATTGGGTGTTTAAGCCATTTCTTGATAGCTTTGTGGTGGTCGTTATCGATGATATCTTAATATACTCCCAGAATGAGCAGGAGCATATGGGCCATTTGAGGTTGGTACTTCAAACCTTAAGGGAGAAGCAATTGTACGCTAAATTTAGCAAGTGTGAGTTTTTGTTGGGGTAAGTTATTTTCTTGGTCATATGGTGTCCGGCGATGGTATTAAAGTTGATCCTAAGATGACCAAAGATGTAAAGAAATGCCCTAGATCATTGACTCCTTTTGATATTCGAAGTTTCCTTGGGTTGGACGGTTACTATCGGAGGTTTGTTGAGGGATTCTCTTCTATTGCTTCACCATTGGCTAAGTTGACCCAAAAAAAGGCTAAGTTTGTATGGTCGAACAAGTGTGATAAGAGCTTTCAGACTTTGAAGGATTGGCTCCCAAAGGCTCCCATTTTGACATTGCCAAATGGACTAGATAGATTCGTGGTATATTATGATGCTTCGTGGATTTGGTTGGCGTGTGTGCTCATGAAACAGGGTAAGGTGATAGCTTGTGCATCTTGGAAATTGAAGGTTCATGAGCAAAATTATCCGACGCATGATCTTGAGTTGGTGGCGGTGGTGTTTGCTTTAAAAACATGGAGACATTACTTGTATGGAGTTCACGTTCATGTTTTCATTGATCATAAAAGTTTGTAATATGCGTTCACACAAAGGGATCTTAACTTGAGGCAAAGGAGGTTGTTGGAACTACTCAAAGACTATGATATGAGCGTTCTTTATCACCCGAGCAAGGCGAATGTTGTGGAGGATGCTCTTAGTAGGCTATCCATGGGGAGTGTGTCATACGTTGATGAGGAGAGAAAGGAAATGGTAAATGATGTGCACCATTTGGCTAGGTTGGGTGGTAGATTGGCCGACTCAAATGATGGAGGTATTCTTGTTCAAAGTGGGTCCAAATCTTCCATGATCGTTGATGTGAAAAAAAAAGATTTGGATCCTTCCTTGGTAGTGTTGAAGAAGTTAGTAGCCAAAACGAATATACAGGTCTTCTCCCAAGGGGGAGATGGTGTACTACAATATCAAGATTGGTTGTGTGTTCCGGATGTCGACGACCTAAGAGAAGTCATCATGAGCGAAGCTCATAATTCCTAATATTCTATTCATCCGGGATGTACTAAGCTGCATCGAGACTTGAGTGAGGTATATTGGTGGCATGGCATGAAAAAGGACGTAACCAAGTTTGTGTTGGAGTGTCCAAACTGCCAACAGGTGAAGGTCAACCACCAAAGGCCTGGTGGTTTAGCCCAAGACATTGAGATTCCTACTTGGAAGTGGGAGGATGTGAATATGGATTTTGTTGTTGGGTTTCTCTGTACTAATAAACAGTTTGATTCTATTTGGGTGGTGGTGTATCAAATCACCAAGTCGGCTCACTCCTTATCGGTCAAGGTTACTTATGGTGCTGAGGATTATGCTAAATTGTATATTCGTGAGTTGGTGAGATTGCATGGCATACCGAGGTCTATCATATCGGATCGTGGTACCCAATTTACTTCTCACTTTTGGATATTATTTCAAAAGGGGCTTGGCACTAGAATCAAATTGAGCACCGCATTCCATCCTGAAACTGATGGGCAAGCTGAGAGAACAATTCAAACCTTTAAGGATATATTAAGGGCTTGTGTGTGGAGTTCAAGGGAAATTGGGATGATCATCTACCGCTCATTGAGTTTTTATACAACAATAGTTTCCATGCTAGCATTGGTATGGCTCCATTTGAAGCTTTGTATGGTAAGAGGTGTAGGTCCCTGGTAGGATGGTTTGAGTTAGGTGAGGTGGCATTGTTAGGCCCAGACTTAGTTGTTAAAGCTATAGAGAAGGTGAAGTTGATTAGGGAGAGGTTGAGGACAGCTCAAAGTTGCCAAAAGTCCTATTCAGATGTTAGGAGGTGAGACCTCAAATTTCATGTGGGCGATTAGGTTTATGTTAATGTATCACCTATGAAGGGTATCATGCATTTTGGGAAAAAGGGCAAACTATGTCCTCGTTATGTCATACTATATGAGATTATTGAACGTGTTAGCAATGTGGCCTATAGACTAGAGTTGTCTTTGGATATGAGCTCGATTCATCCGGTGTTCCACGTTTTGATATTGAGGAAGTTGTTTGGTGATCCTAAGGAAATTGTGCCTTCGGAAGGTGTCGCGGTTGAGAAAAACTTGACTTACGAAGAAGTGCCAGTTGAAATCTTGGATAGACAAGTAAAGCGGCTTCGCAACAAGGAGGTAGCTTCGGTTAAGGTGCTTTGGAGAAGTCAACATGTGGAGAGTGCTACATGGGAGGCAAAGTCGGACATGATGAAGTGATACCCCCATCTTTTCCAATCAACTCAAGCTTAAGGTACTAGGTTCTATCCGCTTCCGAAAGGTTCTAATTCCTTGTTTTCTTGAGTTCATGACATTACATGCATGCATGTGCACAAAATGATTTGTAAAGTATTTTGACATGAGTTTTAAATGGCTTTTTGAAATGATGAATAATGCATTCTGTTTTGTGTCGGAATGATTCTTGTCCTTCAAGCCTTGTTCTAGCCCATTCGAGGATGAATGTTCCCAAGGGGGAGATGATGTAACGATCCGAAAATTTCAAAATCTTGAATTACTGGTTAAGGGCTGAGTTGAGGTTGCCTTGGGTAGTTTGTGAGTTTCCTGAGTCTCTCGTGCATGACCATACCGGGTTAGGGGACTTTCCACATAAGCATATTCCCAACATTCACAAGCACAATACATAATAATAAGCATAATCGGACCATCATTCACATAAAAAAATCTCAATAGTTACAATATCTCAAAAAAACATAATACAACATGCAAGAGTTTTGCATGTCTAATATAGCCTCTACATAAGATAGAACGGGGACTCGACATAATCCGAGCTCACCCTAGAGTCATAAAGTAAGGAAAATAAAATGATACAAGGAAGATAGAATGTAGCTATTACCCTTGAACAAAAGGGCTCCCACAAGCAAGTAGCTTCAAAGATGTCACTCGTCGTCCAACGGGAGATAGAGGTCATCACCGGTCCCTACATGGTTAGAACATGTAGACAAAGAGTATGGGTTAGCACATAATATTCACTAAGTATATGGGCATGCAATGCATATGACATAATAATATGACCAAGAGAGATGACAAAGGCACAAGTGATACAAAAGTAATGCACATAGCAAAAAGATAAGTATATCATGATAATATGACATGCCATGATGCATGAAATGCAACCTACGAATCATATTATAGCGGGGATGTGACCTCAATCAACAACAGAGGGAACCAGAGCAAGCTATTACTTGGATTCGGACTACTTGCATGGTAGATTCCGAATTACCCTTCAACAAGGGGAAACATAACAAGTCATCCCATCTAGGGAGAAATTCCATGTTGGCACATGGTTTGACAAAAAAGAGTATGAACCCTTAGAGATTGTCCACCCTGACTCCCATCCCTCGGTGCTAAGCCTCATCCCACTAAAATACATGCAAGCTTTTCAAAATGGAGGATTTAAATTCTTTTCAATACTATACATCATTAGGTAACTATGTCATTATTAAATCCATATCAATACATAGGCTAAAAGACAACAAGAATTTCCAAAACCATTTCCATATCAAAGAAATAGGAGTAGCTCATCAACATAGCTTATCATATCAAGCCTTCATAACATATCAAGATGGTGCAAGCACCCATAATGCTCAAAGAGCCATAACAA
>JBCEWC010009998.1:0-18128 GCA_038996855.1 Solanum aculeatissimum
AGTCTCTTGTTATGGCTCTTTGAGCATTATGGGTGCTTGTACCATTTTGATATGTTATGAAGGCTTGATATGATAAGCTATATAGATGAGCTAATCCTATTGCATTGATATGGAAATGGTTATGGAAATTCTTGTTGGCTTTCTAACCTAAGTATGAATATGGATATGATCATGTTTTGGTTTGTCTAATGATGCATGGTTTTGAAAAGAATGTCAACTCTCCATTTTGAAAGCTTTCCTGGATATATATATGTATTCCCGTGGGATGAGGCTTAGTACCAAGAAATTGGAATCGGGGTGGACTATCTCCAAGGGTCCATACTCTTTTCCGTCAAACCATGTATGTGCCAACAAGGGATATCTCCCTAGATGGGATTGACTTGTTTTGTATCCCCTTGTTGAATGGTTGACTAGGGACCTACCTGGCAAGTAGTCCGGATCCAAGTAGTAGCTCACTCAGGTCTCCTTCGGTGTCGGTCGAGGTCACATCCCCGCTATAATATGATCTTAGGTTGCATTTCATGCATCATGTCATGGCATATCGTTATGATACACTCCTTCCTTGGCTATGTGCATTCCTTTTGTGTCACTTATCCCCTTGTCATCTCGTTTAGTCATATTATATTGTCATATGCATTGCATGCCCGTATACTTAGTACATATTTTGCGCTAATCCATACTTTTTATCTATATGTTCTAACCATGTAGGGACCGATGACGACTTCTATCTTTCATTGGACGACGAGTGACATCCTTGAAAATTTTGCTTGTGGTGAGCCCTTTTATTAAAGGGAAATTGCTGCTTTCTATCTTCCTTGTATTGTTTATTTCATTACTTTATGTATTAAGGGTGAGCCCCAAACTATGTTGAGGCTCCACTTTATTTTATGTAGAGGCTATGATGGACACACTAAACTCTTGAACGTTGTATTATGTTTTATTGGGATATTATGACTATTGGGATTTGTTATGGAAATGATGTTCCGATTATGCTTATGGGTTTGTGAATGTTGGTAGTGTGCTTATATGGAAAGTCCCCTAACCCGATATACCCCCATAGCTTGAGTCCTACTTACCCGCCCCTTAGAAATACTTGTTATGTGCTATGTGATTCATGCTCATCCCATTCACCGTAACATCCCCATAGCTTGAGTCCAAAGCTCCATTTCCCCTAGAACTATGTGTCATGTGTTTACTTTTATATGCTTCTGAACCGATGATGTGAGTAATGATGGTATGATGGACTGATCTGGACTCTCGAGTTCTCCTTCACCATGTCACATCTAGGCCCCACCTTTGGGTTGTGACAAGTAAAATGTAGCAAAAGAGAATATAACTAAAGAAATTGACTATCATAATACATCAAGCATGAAAGAAAGAGGTGTAGTCCCTGAACTAGCGGATTCACCAAATCACTAGTCTTCAACATCCAAGAGTCTAGCCAAGTGCTACAGGAGAAGGAACGTCAGTCCCTACATGGGGATATCATGTAGGAAAAATATGTGTTAGTAGTTTGAATGTACTAAGTATGTGGGGTGCAAATGTAACAAGAGAATCATAGTAACATGATAGACAATATGCATAATCATAGCGAGGAATAAAGCTCAATATGATGAATAATCAATGCATCAATTAAAATATGCTTTGATGTAACATAGTAATCATCAAACATCATATACATTTCTATGTGGGAGGAGACCGTAGCCAATATTTAAGACCATGTGAGGTACTACATGGAATCATACATAACCCTCTACGTTGGCACAAGGAGACTACTTGCCAGGTAAAACTCTGTCAATTTATGCATGCACATCTTAATATTAACTTTGCTATTTTGGATCCACTAGCCTTATCCTACGAGGTCTCCTATCATGGCACATAGTTAATAAGACAAGAGGTTGCTTCTAAGATTTCCTTACAAAATCCCTTCTCAATGTCCTTTTCGATGCTAAGTCAAGTCCCATAGAATACTTTAAAAAATTATCATGTCAAACCTCCATAAGCTTTAAATCATAAAATTATAATTAGGAATAGCTCATTAACTTAGGGATCCTATCAAGTGTGAATAGTCCTTTCACATGCGGGTCTATCTCTTAGGTGAGAATTTTCCTTTCACCATCTTAAAATATCATAAAGGTCATTATGAAATATTTTATAAACTTTTATTAAACTTTCTTGAACTTCAATTGGAAAACCCTTATCATTAATATCATGCTTCAATAAAGAATTCAACTTAAAACTTGGTGGATCAATACATGTAGATTTTAAATCATGAAATTTAAGAGTATCATGCACCAATAAAGTGAAGCTTAATCATTCAACCATTCTCAAACCAACCCACCATAATCATTGAAATCCCTAGATAGCACACCATGAAAATCCTCTTATAAATCATCTACTTATCATAAGCGTAGCATATTATCATTAATATAACTTATGTTATTAAAAATACATTACAATTTCATCATTTAAAAAGAACTCATCAAATCCATACAATTTCGTAACTTAAAGATGAGGTAAAATAGGAAATTATTTAAACTTTGTGGATGAAAGGGATCCACAAATCAAACCCACATACCTGATTAGAAAACCTCAAGAGAAGCTTGGAATTTGGGGAAGGAAACCTTCGGAAGCCCTAGCTTTCTTCCTTGCCTTGAGAGTATTGTTTCCTTAGGAAATTTGAGAGAATTGGAGTGTGGAGTGAATGAGAGTATGAGTTAGGGTTAGGGACTGATATGAGTAGAATTATGACTCAAAACAACATAGTATTGAACTTTGAATGCGGAAAATTATAGAAAATACCCCTCGTTAAAACTATTAGGACCCCAACCATGAACACCATCTACCGATCGTAGAATGGTTTACAAATCGTGGAAAAGGGAGTTTCGTTTAGGTTATATTTTTAAACCTCTAAAATAGCCTCTGATTCTTAATCTACGACCCTCTTTATGATCCAAAATGATCTACGGGTCATAGAACCATAGAAACTGCCCACACTTAAAAAACATTTCCAACTCAGGACCCCAAACTAGAAGACCCGTTTATGGCTTATAAAAGCAATGACAACTCATCCTGTTTATCCATAGTTCAAGATTCTGAAAACCCTAATTTTGGTTAACCATACCCCAATCCATGGACAACTCTTTATGGTATGTAGTTCCTTTTATGGACCGTAAACACCCCTCATAGATTTTCCCCACACTTAGTCAAATTTTCACCTTGACTGCCCTAATCCACGAGCATTGTTTACGGCTAATGGTTTGAACCACGAGCTGTAAATAAGACTCGTGCATTTAGCTACAAATTTTTCTAGATTTGATATTTTCTACACTTTTATTCTTCCTAACTTGAGGTGTCTTACATCTACCTAGAAAATAGTTTCTCCGTTCCAGCGTAGGGGGTTACGTTGGATTCTATTTATTAGCTCACATGGTCTTAAATATCGGTTATGGTATCTTCCCACATAGATATGTATATGATGATTATGTTACTTTAAATCATATGTTTAAATGATGCATTGATCATTCATCATCTTGAACTTTATTCCCTATTTATGGTTATGCACATTGCTTATTAAGTTATTATGACTCTCTTATTGCATTGCATCCCACATACTTTGTACATTCAAAGTGCTAACACATATTTTTCCTATAAGATATTACCATGTAGGGAGCGACGCTTCTCCTTTTTTTACATATGACTAGTTGTGGACATTGAAGGCTAGTTGATTTGTGAGTCCTCTAGTTCGGGGATAATGCCTATTTCTTTCCGAGCTTGATGTATTAAGACATTGTTTTCTTAAGTTGTATTTCCTTTTACTACTTATACTTGAGGGTGAGCTTGGAACTTGTCTTAGCCCTCGCCATGTCTTTTACTAGATGGTATTGTTGGACAAATGTATGAAGATTTTATGCTTAATCCTTGTTTCTGATTTGATCTCCCTTAGTTACGTTCTCCCCATTTTAAATTTTGCTTTATTTTGATCAATATCTATGAATTCTAAACATATGCTAAGAGGCTCAGGTGAGATGCCATAGAACTTTTTATCCACCGTGTTATGGCTAGGCCCTAGGTTTGAGTCGTGCAAGTAATGCTCATTTGAGCTAGATAGCAAAACCAAGTATCTTTTTAGCTAAAATTCAATATAACTCAACAAAAATCATTTAAAATTTCTTCAAAGTTCCAAAACTTTAATATTCTTTAATGGTGGAATTTTCTCTACAACTCCAAATTACTTGAATTTTTAAACATAAGCTCAAAATATACTAGAAAAAAATATTCTCCCCAAAAATAATAGTCAATAACAAAATTATGAAAGTCTTCTTTAGTCCATGTTTTTATGGTATTTTTCACACTAGATCCTTGTTCTCTAGTATTTTTTGAGTTTATGTTAAAAATTTCAAGTAATTTAGAGTTGTAGAGAAAATTTTAGCATTAAAAGAGATTGAAGTTTTGGAACTTTGAAGATGCTCTCAATACCCTAACCCTAAAATCTAAAAACCTATTAATGTTCACCATAGTTGATGGATGCAATGGTCGTTGCCCAGCCTCTACGACTTAGGGAGGTCTGTCCAATGATTCACGAAGTCAGTAATGCAATTGATTGACTTGCAATCACTACATATGCAAGTACTGTCAAACCAAATAGATTGAAACATATGCATATACTGATGAAACAAATTGTATACTAACATGGAGAACCAAGTTTAGTTTAGGGGAAAAAAGGGTAGAACAAATGATCATCAATGAAGATCTTTAGTATGCAGTGTTAGGAAAATTTTCTTATGGCTGGCCGGACATTAAAAATCTGAGAAAACTCATGCCAAAACAATATGAACAGAAAGAGGATGTCAACATTAGCCTCTTTAGCAACAAATATATTCTTATAAGTACTTTTATACCGGAGATTATGTAACTTTGTTATCTAAACATCAATTTTGTATAATGCATAATCAGTGGTCATATCCTATGAGAACCCTTAAATGGGATCCTATGTTTGGTCTAGAGGAGGAGACACTCATTGATATTTCTCGAATATCTTTCCCATCATTGCCTCCTAATTTCTTTAGAAAATAGGTGACTTATTCATTGGCGATTGTGGTTGGAAAACCTTTACACGTAGATATAGCAACCCTCAACAAGACCAGACTTAGTTGTTCTAAGATGAAGGTTGAAATGGATTTATTGAGGGATTTCCTGACGAGGATTAATGTTATAGTGAGGAAAAGTTAGGCAAAATTATAGAGAAATGGGTAACTATTAAATATGACTATGTTCCAAAATATTAGAAGACGTGTAAGCTCCAAGGGCATAATGATAAGGAATGCTTTGTGTTGCATCCAAAGTTATATTAGAATGACACATAAGAGGTCAAGGGAGGTAATAAGAATAGAAAGAAGAAATGGTATCCAAGGAATGGTGTGTAAGGAAAAGAAAAAGGGGAAACAAGGAAGAGAAAATGTAGGGGAGAAGGCAAAAAGTAATTAGGGGGAGAAGTATGAAAAAAAGATCAAAGGTGGAAGATTTTTCAATTAGGGCGGTAGAAGGGAACAAGAGTGAAACCCGAGAAGTAACCCCACCAATCTAATGACCCTCTAGGTCATTCCTTTCTCTCTCCATTCTTTTTAGTATTTAGAGCATCTCTATAGCAACCTCGAGTCATTTATGACTTATAGGCAATGATAGTTTGGTTGCCTAGTCATTCATTTTTGTTTTTAGCATCATTCTGTGTTTGGAGGTCCTTATAACTTGAAAGTTTTACTTTGGCCAAAAATATAGGTAACCGACCTCAAATCAAAATTTTGTACAAGTTTAAACCATTTTACATTTTGGTTATTGAAATTGGGTGAAAGTTGGCTTTGGTCAAAATTCTTAGAAATCATGCTCGGATGAGAAATCCATCATCACAATTAGCTCTAGAATGTTCACTTTGGTCTAGAATGACTCTATGTGCGTGTCCTTAGGCTTCTGGTCACATTCTATGCCCACTTGTAGATTTTAGTTTAAGATAGTGCTTGGTCATAGGATCTATTTTCTGTCAAGATGACCTCCATTGAAAATTTTGACTGCACAATTAAGTCTAGAATGCTAAATTCAGTGAGGTAGTATAGGTTGTTTGCATGCATAAGGTTTCGGGTGAATCTTAAGCACCTCATCATGGTGTTTTCAACCCTCAAAGTTTAGCTACTACAGCCTTAGCTGGTGCACCTTGAATTGTTCTCCGCATTCGCAGACCAGGTTCCTGCATTCACGAAGATAGAGGTTTGATCTTCACGTTCATATACTTAGTCCATGTGTTTTTAGAGAAGGTCAGGGTTTGACCTCCGCATTCACAGATCTAGTCCCACATTCGCTTAGAAGGACCTTTGACTGATGTATCTCCTTGCCCAATCCATTTTAACCTTATTTCCCTAACTTCTAAGGGCAATTTCTTGATCTTCTCAAGTCTGATTTGAGTGATTCAAATGGCTATGTTGCATGATTTTTCAAAGAGGATACATTGATTGTGAAATTATATATTGGGCTGATTTCTCTCATTTTGAGAATTAATTTGTGCCACATTTGGGGTAAAAGCTCTATAACACATTTAGAACCTTTTTTTGGAGTCAATTTTGGGAATTCGTCTATGAACCCCACAATCCCATTTTTGATCCAATTTTGGGCACGCCTCTAAAAAATGCAATTTTGGTGTCAAAACTCTCATATTGATGAGGTGATCGATATTTTGATAGCATGGTGGCATTTGGAAGTCATTCAAGCCTAGAAAGCTATTTTAAAGTAGACTTGGAGTGCACATGTTCTACTTCGATCTAGGCTACAGTCTACTTACTTTTGATTGACTTTTATAAGATATTGTTTATTATAAATTTCTTATAGTTTTGATTCTATATGACGAGTTAGGCTTTGATCTTTATGTCTTATTTGTTTGTCCCTGGTTAGATCCTTAGACTAGGTTGTCCTTATGGAATTCTTAGCTATGATGGTAGAGTTGTTAATTATGCCTTATTTTACTCTCATTAGCCTATTAGGAGTAGTTTGTCAATGTTTTTTGATCATAGGCTTGAATAGTACTCTAGGATGAGTTTAGGGTGATCCTTAGTCCTTTTAGTACATATTGTAGAAATTGTCTAAGATTTTGTAACCTTTCCTAGTTTGGAAGTCATGAAGTAGCCTTGGTATAATGGTTTTCATCTGGATAGGCTTTTAAGTAAATATTGTCCCTATTATAGGATTAAGTGCTAGATTCCTTTGTGATTTCTCTAAATCTGTTGGGTAGGGTTAGATGTACTTGTATTATCGAGGTTATATTATTCAGTCAGATTTAGAGGCTATTAATTTCCCCTTGTGAGCACTTGTTTCTTCATAATTTCCTCTTTGTTACCTAGTTAGAGTTGAGCCTCTCTTTGGTATTATTACAAAATTTGTGGGGTATAATTGAGCCCATAGGCCTTGATAAAAGATTTGTGGTGCTTTTAGGTCATTTCTAAGCTCTAGGACTCAGGTATTTATTGCAATACTTGTATGTGATTGTGCGTGTTGATTAGATGCTGGTGATGGAATGTGTTGCATTAGTTGTTCTTTATACATAATTGTTGTATGACCCTCAGTGCATGCATTGGTTCCTGGCATTATTTTGAGAAAACTAGGTGTTACCCGTACTATTTTCTACTGATTTTCTAAATTAGTGTCGTACTATCTTTACTACTTGAGACTTGCACCAGAGGCATCTGGGATACGCTCATTATATATTTGGGGATGAGGCATCTGGGATGCATTCATTGTGCTTTTGACTTGGTCAATGAGCCCCTAACCCTTTCTATACTGATTTGACTCATTATCTCCAACCACTGGTGAAGTCAATCCTAGAGGATCAAGGATACAAATTGATATATAAATTGTGATAGACATGGATCGAGACCAGACAGGTATATAAGGGCGTTTCCAAGCCCCCTATGGTGATTCTAGAGGGGTGCATGGGTCCTACTTCCCTGGCCGAGAGTAGAAGTGGGTGTATATACCCTGTATTGAGACATATGGCACTGATGGTACTATTGATTTTTATTGCATAACTCTCATTCATATGCATTGCCTATCACCAACATATGGGTTTGTATCTGTCGATGGTATAGGATGCTGTATGGGTATTGTTTGCTTGATGTGGACCTTTTGGGAACAGAGGGGTTCGATAAGTATTGCTTGTCTAAAACTTTTAAGCAAGTTTTATAAAAAATATGAATTAAGACTTTTATGATGCTATGAAGAAAAGTATGAATGATTGTGAGTTTACTCATCTATATATGGATTCATAATGATGGAAGACCTACACCCACATTTTATTAATGACTACAAAAATGAGCTATTCTATGATCAAATTTATTAAAACAAATTGGTAGTTTTCTAATTTCCTTTCCACATGATTAAGTTTATGATTATGATAAATATTTAATGGCATTTTGACTTAGAACTAAGTGGACTCTTAAGTGGGGGCATGACCTAAGGGGTCCCCAGTAGCCATCTTTAGTCCCACAACTATGTTCCATCATAGGATTTTTACCTTTAGTTTCTCGCTAGTGGATCCACATGTTGAACATTTTCATGACTATTGCTTTGCAAGGTAGGGTCTAGATTGGCAAGTAGATTCCCCCTTTTCAAGTCTATGGGCAAATATCGGGATTCATGTAATAGCTCACATGGTCTTATTGTCGATTATGATTGCTATCTCACATATTTTATAATTATTTATGACTCATGTCCTCTTATGATTTCCCTTATGACTTTAATGTGCATTGACCATATTTGTGTTTCACTTGTGCTTTTAAATGACTTTCTTATCATGTTATCTCTTTTGGTCAATTGCATACTATGACATATGACATATTACATTACTCATATACATAGTACTATCAAATTACTAATACATACTTTCCTTTCCTACATTGCATCATAATGTAAGGGTTGATGATCACGCTCCTACCTCACGTTGCTAGTTGGTATTCTCCATGCTTGAAGTGGGTGAGTCGTGATGACTCAAAGATATGCTTATGGTCTACTTTTCTATTGGTTTTTTCTTCCTTCTAGTAACTCATCTATGTTTTAGAGGTTTTCAGACAAATTGTAAAAGGTCTACGTTGTCTTCTTACCTTACTATTATATGTTGAGATTTGTAGACTTCCATGGTTACTTCTGCATTCTAATGTTGTCTTATCTTACATTATGTATGCTTGATATGCTAAGATGATTAGTTAGAGTTTTCTTAGGAATCCTAATTGTGGTGTCACACCTAAGACCTAGCTTGGGCCGTGACCGATTCATAATTAATTAACTTGAAATCATGTAATTTTGATGAAATCATTTATAATCATGTAGAACAATATCAATTGGAATCACAATTGAAAGAACCCATAATAAATTTCATGAACCCTAGATGGCATTGTGAAGAACTTGAATGAAAAACCTTGAACTCATGGAATTAATGTAAATTCATATATAATTCAATTCATAATCATGAAATAAGAATAATTTATGAAATTCATTACTAGATCATCAAAGTCCTTTATTCTTACTTTAAAAATTCATAAAAAAACTAAGAAATTCTTTGGGCTTCATGGATGTAAAGAGTCCATGAGTGAATGCTCACATGCCTGAGGTAGAATCTTTGATTAGAATTTGAAATTGAGGGCTTAAATTAAAGAACCCTTCGATTGGACCTTGATCTTGTCGTAGGAGAAGATTCTAGATAGAGAATTTCATCGTTAAGGAGTGAGTTGGATGGACAAGGGATTTGACTCATAGGAATCTGTTCTACCCACTTAAAATATTCAAAAACAACGTAGTATAAGAGTTAAAATGATGGGTAAATACTAAAATAACCTTGGGAAATAACTGCTGGATAAAAACCACGAGGGCCATCTTCGATCATAGATGCCTGCCTGTAGAACCCTATCAATTTTTGCAGTCTTAGGATCAGAATCAAGATTCCATATTTGTCTAGTTGACTGTCCTGCATGTCCATATAAAAACTTCCATAACTATCTAATCCTGACCATCGATCCACGAAACCAAAACTCTGGACCGTAATTTAAATTATAACCCGTACAAACCCTTCATAAAACTGACTTTGAACCAAAAATAATTTTAAGTGTTTGTGGTGTTCTATGAACCCCTTCTACAATCGATAAAACCAACCCCGATCCATAAACATTGTCTATCCTATTTGATCCCAAAACTCAAGTCGAGTATCTTATCTACGAGGGTCATCTATGACCCATAACATATTATATGAGACATAAAACCCTTGAAATTTTTTATGAGTCGTAGAACATCTCGTAGAACCTTTTCTTTTTCCTAGACTTTCAGGACTCATCTACGACCCTTTCTACGACCCATATATGCAACTATGACTCATAGATCCAGCACCAGAACAATTTTCTACACTTTCTTTTTACATTCCAACTTTTCAACTTCTAGGGTATTATAATATCTCCCCCTTAGAAATATATGTCCTTGCTGAATTTAAACTAGCATGAATAGAGTAGACAGAAGACCTAACAACCTAACATGAATGCAATGATACATTTAAAATGCAAAAACCATGATAATTTCAAATTCCACATAAAACATAGTTAAAATTCAACTTCATGAACATGTATGCATATGAAATGACATGGAAAAGCTAAAATATAGGAGTTTGTGGGAGTAGACCATGAAAAACTAAATACCTTGGGATAAAATGGAGGGAAAAAAGATAAGGATAACACATCATCATGTCAACCTCAGCCTCCCAAGTGGCACGTCCAACCTCTTGGTTCCAACCTTTTCATAGCTTCCAACATCAATTTATTTTCTTTCAATACAACCTTATCAATCTCAAAAAACCCAATGGGAGACCTACATCTCCTACTATATAAAGCCTCAAAGGAGCCTTTTGTATTTTAGAATGGTAACTATTATTGTAGGCAAACACAATTAATGGTAGATGATCATCCCAATTACCATTAAAGTTGATTACATATGACCTCAATATATCTTTCAAAGTTTGAATTATCCTTTCAGCTTGACCACCGATTTAAGGGTGAGAATGGTGCCTAGATTGATTTTTGTACCAAGACCCTTTTGAAAGGACTTCCAAAATTATGAAGTGAATTAAGTACCTTGGTTTGAAATAATAGACAAGGGAACACCATAAAGTTTAACCAATTCCCAAATGTACTTCCTTGCTTAATCTTTTGAAGAGTAAGAAGTTTTAACAGATAGGAAATGCGCTGACTTAGTTATTCAATCCACTACAACCCAAATCAAATCATGTTGCCTATTGGTATTAGTCAATCCCATTAGAATGTCCATATTCACATCCTCTCACTTTCAAGTGGGGTTTTCAATGTTTTGCAAGAAACCTCTCAATTGTTTATGCTCAACTTTATGTTGTTGACAATTAGGACATTCAACCACAAACCTTGCTATATCTTTCTTCATATCATTCCACTACTATACTCAGGTCAAATATTTATAAATTTTTGTTGGTCCATGGTGGATATAATACCGAAAATGATGTGCTTTGGTCAATATCATTTCTCCAAAGCCATCAACATCAGGAACTCATAAAAAACCTTGGTAACGAAGCACACTATCTCCCCCCGAGAGAAACTTTAATAGCTTTCTTGATAGCTAATTTCTTCAATTCAACCATGGTCAGATCCTTGTCTTGTTTTGATTTCACATCCATCACACGAGACAATTCCTTTTGAACAATCACACCACCCTCATCAGAGTGAACCAACCAAACAACCAGATGAAATAATCTATGCATGTTATGAACCAACTTTTTTTTCTTATCCTCAATAAGGGCAATATTATTCATAGACAATCTACTAAGAGATTTGGTAACCACATTAGCTTTCTGTGGATAGTAGAGAACACTCATATCATAATCTTTCACTAATTTAAGACATCTGCTTTGTTGAAGGTTGAAATCCTTTTGCTTAAAAACATATTGCAAACTCTTGTGATCAATTAATATATCAACATGGACACCATAAGGTGGTGCCTCCAAATCTTCAATGCAAACACTATCGTTGCCAATTTAAGAACATAGGTTGGATAATTCCTTTCATGCACCTTAAGTTGCCTAGAAGCATAGGCTATCCACTTAACATGTAGCATTAACACACAACCAATTCCGACCCTTGAGTCATCACAATATATCACAAAACCATTGAATCCTTCTAGTAAGGTCAAAATTGGGGCAGTCAATCTTTCAATTCTTGAAAACTCCTTTTACATGCTTTTGACCATTGTAATTTCACCTTCTTTTGAGTCAACTTGATCAAAGGAAAAAAAATAGATGAAAACCCTTCCACATAACTGTCCAAACCCAAGAAACTTTCAACTTGGTCAAAGGAAAAGAAATAGATGAAAACCCTTCCAAATAACTGTCCAAATCCAAGAAACTCTAAATATTCGAAGGAGATTAAGGTTTAGGCCAATTCTTTACTGCCTCAGTTTTCTTAGGATCAACCATAACACCTTCACGAAGACAATATGACTAAGGAATGACACATACCTCAACCAAAACTCGTATTTACTAAACTTAACAAATAATTGATGATCTAATAAGGTTTGCAACACAATTCTTACATGATCTGCGTGTGAATAGACTAATATATTATCAATGAAAATCACCACAGATATATCCAAATATGGGTTAAAAACCTTGTTCGTCATGTCCATAAAAGCTATAAGAGCATTTATTATTCTAGAAGACATAACCAAACATTCTGAGTGAGCATACAGAGTTTGAAAGGTTGTCTTCAAAATGTCACATTTCCTTAATCTCAATTGTTGGTAACCTGATCCGAGATCAATCTTAGAAAAGTAGCTTGCACCTTAGAGTTGATCGAACAAGTCATTAATTTTTTGGATGGGATACTTAGTCTTGATTGTGACTTTTTTCAATACCGATAGTCAATATATATATGAAGAGAATCATCCTACTTTTAGAAAAATAGAACTGGATCACCCAAGGAGAGATACTCAATCTAGTGAAAACCTTATATAAAAATCTTTCAATTGATTCTTTAGTTTCTTAAGTTCAACCAGATCCATTCAGTAAGGAGAAATAAAGACAAGTTGGGTATTAGGAAGGAGATCTATGCTAAAAACAATTTCCCTTTCAGGAGAAATATTGGGTAGATCATTTATAAACATATTGGGAAACTTATTGACAACTAGAACTAACTCAAGAATAGGGGATTTGGAATTAGTATCCCTAACTCGTACAAGATGATGCAATCCTTGAAAATCATTTTTTGATCTTTAAGGTACAAGATGAATTGACCCTTAAACATAAAATTACTACCCTTTTATTTTAAGGCTAGCTTGTCAGGAGACTAAAACTTAACCACTCGAATTCTTTAATTAATAGAAGCATAGCGTGCATAAAGCCAATTCGTACCATGGATAACATCAGATTAGTCATACCAAGCTCTGTAAGATCATATGAGGCAACTTTATGAAGCATTGAAGATGAACAATTTAATTACTCTTTTATGTATGACTGAATCACTAACAGGAGTATAAAATTAAATGACTCTAATAAGATCTCGGGGATTGATATCAAATTTGATTACAAGATAAGGAGTAATAAAATATAAATTTTCCCCTGGATCAAGTAAGGGAGACACATCAAAGTGAAAGACCTGTAATATACTAGTAACCATATCAAGGGACGCCTCTAAATATTATCAGGTATGAAGAGCTTAAAATCAATTTTGGCGCTGACCACTAGTCAAAACTGAAATAGTGCTCTGTTGAGCTTGTCGGCCTATAATAGTCTGAGCCTGATTTTAGGCCTGTACTTGGGGTCGACCACCTCCACCTTTACAATATCTCACATGATGAAGCAACTTATCACACCTAAAGCATTCACCTAATCCTGCTAAGCACTCTCCTATCTGATTCTTACCATACTTCTTGTATGTGGGATTAGCTTGACAACTCAAAGTTCCACTTTGAACTTTAGTATTATAAACCTTATTCTTGTCAACTTTTTGGCCCATAGCATTTGACAAAGTATGACCAAAGAACCTTTTACCAAATTGAGAACAATCATTTCCACCACTGAACTTTTGGTGAGAAAACCTACCACCATCAACCTGAGCCCTTTTGGATTTACTAGACTTCTTCTTTAACTTCTACTCCTGAATTTTCTTGGCATGAGTTACGAGTATTTAGATGTCCATTTATTTAATCAACATAACAGTCTTGCTCTCCTCGGACACTAAGTCCAGAATACCTGACAAAAATTTACTCATCCAAGCCCTACAGTCGGCAATCATGAATGACATATACTTTGATAATTTTGTGAACTTGAGAGAATACTCCCTCACTCATACTTACTTGCTTCAAATTGATAAAATCTTGAATCTTGGCCTCCCTTAGCTCAAGGGGAAATAAATGATCAAGGAACACCTCTTTGAACTCTTCTTAAGCAATAGGGTTGCTCCTCTAGCCCGTTCACTCTTCCATTGATCAAATCCAATCTAAGAAACACCCTTAAGTTGGTAAGTGCCAAGTCTAGCTTCTCCAGCAGAGTCACTCCCATGATATCTATAATCTTTTTAATCTTATCAATAAACTCTTATAGATCTTCATCCATTTTGGACCCATAGAATTTTTGACAGTTCATCTTTATGAAATCTTGAACCCTTATTGCTACCACTTGGAGGAGCTATCACCCCTTATTTACTTAGCCTGTCATGTCTTAGGAAAGCATTTGAATAGCGACTCTAAACTCAACATTAGTCACATGTTCATCAAATGAGTCATTAGAGACTTGAGGTAATTATGCCTAATTAGGATTTTCTATCCTTTAGGTCTGAGCTCATCTTGGAGGAATATTTTTGAAATTGCAAAGAAAAAGTGTTAGAGGGAAAAATCTAAGAGTACAACTCTATCGCATGATAAGGTCATGAAATAAGCGATACATTTCCTAAATTTCGTATTGCCTTCTATTCATAGATGTGACACACTTCATACACATGAATAAGATTTTAGTCGATGTGGCATGTTATACTTCCTCAAACACTTTAAATATTCTACTTTAATACCCAATTTGTCATGACTCAAGTCAGCCTCTAGATGTGACATGAGGATTAGCATTCGGAGGAATCCTAACTAAGCTTATTAACATCCATTGCATACATAAAGGTAAGTAAAGTCAATAATAAAATCATAAAGCATAAGATAAGTCTCAAAATAGAATTTCAAAATAAGAAAGCTTGAAGGTACATGCCTAAACAAATGGAACTTCATCATTGTCATCTAACATGCCTCTAGTACTATGTATGGGGGCATAGGACAAGCCCTAGCTTATCCTAAACATGAGAAAGTAAAGTAGTCCAAAACATGAAGAAAGAAACATAGTGGGTTCGCCTTCAAATCATGGGGACTTATCTAATCAACTTCAATTAGAAATCCAAAACTAGCCATAAGTGGATGAAAGTGATCGTTCATTCCTTTATTATAATACAATATAGATAAAAGAAACAGGTGTTACTACATAGAATGAACTAAGTATGTGAGCAGTGAAATAAATAATGTAACGTGATGTAAGGCCCCATAAGTTAGGAAGAACAAAAGTGTTAAAAATGTCAAAACTAGAAATATTTTTAGGTCAATGTATGAGTCTTATTTATGACTCGTGGTTCAAACCATAGGTTGTAATCAAGACTCGTGTATTAGGAAAGTTAGGGTGAAAATTTTGCTAAGTATAGAGATAATTTATGAGGGGTGTTTACGATCCGTAAATGGAACTATATATCGTAAAGGGGTGTTGTAGATTGGGGTCTTCGTAGACCAAATTTAGGTCTTTAAAATTTTGAGCTACGAACAAACTAGATGAGTCATAGTTGTTTTTAAAAGCTATAAAAAGGTTTTGTAGTTTGGGATCCTAAGTTGGAATTTTTTTAAGTGTGGATAGTTTATACGAGTAGGTTCTATGACTCGTCGATCATTTTATGGATCATAAAGTGGGTTCATAGATTAAGGATCAGAGGCTATTTCATAGGTCCAAAAAAGTAACCAGGATGAAACCCCCTTTTCTTGATCTATAAACTATCCTATGACTCTTAGATGGTGGTTGTCGTTTGGGTCCCAACAATTTTAATAAGGGGTATTTTCAATAATTCCCCATATCCTAAGTCAAATACTATGTCATTTCGAGTCCTAATTCTACGCATATCAATCCCCAACCCTAACTCACACTCTCATTTACTCCCACTCCAATTCTCTCAAATTTCTTAAGGCAAAAGTACTCTCAAGGCAAGGAAGAAGAAAGCTAGGGTTTCCCAAGGTTTCCTTCCCCAAATTTCAAACTTCTCTTAGGTTTTTCTAATCAGGCATGTGGATTTGATTTGTAAATCTCTTTCATCCTCAAAGTCCAAATAATATTCTATTTTACCTCATTTTCAAGTTATGAAATTTCATGGGTTTCATGAGTTCTCTTTAAATGATGAAATTGTGATGTATTTTCAATTACATCAGTTATATTAATGACATATTATGTTATGCTTATCATAAGTTGATGATTTATAAGAGAATTTTCATGTTGCCCTATCTAGGGTTTTTAATGATTATGTTGGGTTATTTTGAGAATGGTTGAATGATTAAGCTATACTTTGTTAGTGCATAATACTCTTGAATTTCATGACCTAAAGTCTACATGCATTGACCTACTAAGTTTTAAGTTGAATGCTTTGTTGAAGCATATAGGAATGATAAGGGCTTTTTAATTGATATTCATGAAATTTTAATGAAAGTTTATAAAATATTTTATGATGACCTTTATGATATTTCAAGATGGTGATTGGACGATTCTCATCGAAAAGATTGACCCTCATGTGAAAGGAAAATTCTCTCTTTTTGGGATCCCTAATTTAATGATCTATTCCTAATTACGATGATGTTATGATTTAGATATTATGGATATATGACATGATTATATTTTAAAGTATTCGGTGGGACTTGACTTAGCATCGAGTGGGAAATTGAGGTGGGATTTTGTAAGGAATTCTTAGAAGCAACCTCTTATCTCATTAACGATGTGCTACCATAGAAGCCCTCATAGGCTAAGGCTAGTAGATCTAAAATGTCACGACCCGGATAGGGGGCCTAGATGTGACATGGTGAAGGAGAACCTGAAGGTTCTCGATCAAGCCATCATAGCATTATTACTCGCATCATCGGTTCGGAAGCGTGAAAAGTAAACACATAACACATAATTCTAGGGGAAGCAGGGCTTTGGACTCAAGCTATGGGGATGTTACCGAGAATGGGATGAACATGAATCATATAGCACATAGCAAGTGTTTCTAAGGGGTGGGTAAGTAGGACTCAAGCTATGGGGGCATACGAGGTTAGGGGACTTTCCATATAAGCACATTCCTAACATGCACAATCCCATAAGAATAACCATAAGCATAAATGAAACATCATTTCCAAAATAATTCCTTATAGTCATAATATCCAAATAAAGCATAATACAACGTACAAGAGTTTAGTGTGTCCAATATAGCCTCTACATAAGAAGAGTGGGGCCTCGACAAAGTTTGGGGTTCACCCTCAATATATAAAACAAGAAATTAACTAATACAAGGAAGATAGAAGGTTGCTACTACCCTTGAACAAAAGGGCTTATCACAAGCTAGCAACTCCAAAGATGTCACTAGTCGTCTGCCGGAAGATAAAAGTCATCACTGGTCCCCCTACATGGTTAGAACATGTAGATGAAAGTATTGGTTAGCACAAAATATGTACTAAGTATGCGGGCATGCAATGCATATGACAATATAGTAAGACCAAACGAGATGACAAGGGGACAAGTGATACGAAAGAATTTCACATACCCAAAGGGGAATATATTATGACAATATGCCATGTCTTGATGTATGAAATGCAACCTAAGATCATACTATAGCCAGGATGTGACCTCAACCGACACCGGAGGAGATCCGAGCAAGCTAAAACTTGGATCCGGAATACTTGCCAGGTAGGTCCCTAATCACCCTTCAACAAGGGGAAACAAACAAGTCATCCCATCTTGGGAGAAATCCCATGTTGGCACATGGTTTGAT
>JBCEWC010009999.1:0-18128 GCA_038996855.1 Solanum aculeatissimum
CAGTGAACGGACCGTCAAAGTGCAAACGGTCCGTTTGAGGAACCGTTGGCCTACACTTGGCTTAGGGGTGGTTCCATGCCACCCCAAGTTCATGGAATCCTAGACGGACCGTGCAAAGTTTCACGGTCCGTGCAAATGTCCTTGGCCAAATTTCTGAGCCTATCTCCAATGGCTTCCAAAATTTAGATAGTCTCACTGTTTGGGCCATATCTCCCTCATCCGATATCCAAATTGCATGAAACCACTTTTGTTTCAAATCTAATGCAAAGTTTTCAATTTTATATATGGTATCCTACATGGTTCATCCCATATCAAAAGTTATGACTATTTGAAGTTGACTATTCAAACTGCCCCTCTAGGCCACTTTCTAGTCCAATTTGCATTCGGCCACTTAAACTCAACCGTGGCCACCAAAACTCATACATGGCTTGTAGTACATCCTAGAATTCCAATCATAAGTAGATTTAGAAAATTTTCGGGTTGTTACACAATGGTTAGGATCGATCCCTCGAGGATTATGATAGACTCTAGATTAGCACAACTTGTAAATTGAATCGATTAACCTTATTATCTCATAGAAAACAGGAAAAAATAAACACAAAGAGGGGGGGTTTTGAATGTGAAAGTAAAAACTAAACTAAAATGCACGTCTTTGTAATCAAGAAGAAAAGAGAACTAGGGCTATGTGTTTCCCATGACTCCCTAACTAAGTGCTCTTGGATACTTGCAACTTTTTTCTAGTGTGTAGGTGCAGGACAGTAAGTTAAGTTCTCCTAGACCCTTGATCCGGCATATAGGTGAATTTCATCACATTACTTTATCCGTCTCTAAGATGTTACTTTACTAACACTTACTCTATCCCAGTACAATCTTACTCATTTTATTAGATTGATTATTTGAGAGAAATCGATCAACTCCTGTTAATTAACTTTTTTCTTGTTACTCACTTCCTTGATCCGGCAAGTGATACTAGGCATGTTCTAATATTGGCCACTATTAAAAATCAATTACAACTAAGAGATTAACTAATACATCCTAATGTCATCCAAGAATTTGCAAGTTATCCAATTTTACCTTAATTAGTTCGTCATGGTTCCCAATCCTAGTTGTCAATTTAGCCACGCATGCTTGGAGTGTTTTCAAAAATTATGCAAGAAGAAAACATAATTAAATTACTTACACACAAGAATAGATGAACACAAATTCAACTTCTCAATATAATTTCAAAGTTGAACCAAACGATTGTCGTAAAATCACAAAAATGATGTTCACAATCAAGCTATTTTTTTGTCCTAGGTTGTTCTCTCACGTTCTCTTTTTCTTTATTGTTGTATATGCTGTATATGTCTTAAAAACACCTAAAAGCCTATTTATAGTACATAAAATATGAAGCAAAAATGAAATAGGATAACTGTGTCGGCATCATTTACGGGCATCTTGTACGGCTCATGTAGCAGTTCATGGCTCGTGAAATGAAGTTACATCTAACAAGTGCTTTTGAAAAAACCTTTTCATGATTCCATGACCTGTGAAGGATCTCGTCTGTACCACTTTTCAGCAACTATTCCATATCTGATCCTTGTTTCACGATCACACTCTACGACTCGTATGTTGGTTCATGACTCGTGGTCCTCTCTCATAGAGTGCAATTCAATTTTCACCCATGCACTGGAAGAACAAACGCAACCTCCTCTACGACTCGTGGAAGGACCCACGACCCGCAGAGGGTCTCATATACCTCCAAAAACTCCAACTTTTCTGTAGATCAAGCCCAAAGTCAAGCCAACACTAAAATCCTGTAAATAGAAACACACATTAAATCTACTAATGTCTCCTTGAAAACACACAAAATCCCAAGTTTTAAGTATTAAACGTGTTGTATTTTGGCAGCATATCAATAGCCAAACATTACTGGTTATCATTCTTTGGGTTAGCAACCATATCGCTGGGTATACCACCGTTTGTCATTTGATTGAATTGGGCCAAGATATTACCAAGTTGGGTCTCCAAATTCTTAATGGAAGTGGAGGCTGAAGTCACAATTTGACTTAACTATGATAAATCAGATTTCATCTCCTTCAACACCTTATCGGAAGCCTCAACTTTGTTCCAGATCATTGTCAACATGTCTTCAGTCTAAAAATTCTCTAGATTCACAATTTGATCAGCCACCTTCAACCTATCATGGGGTTGAACATACCTATCTCGAGCACCATCACTATATCTTTAACAAAAGTTTTGGAAATATTTTTCTTGATTTAAGAAAAAGAAATATCTCTTACTTTATGTGTGAAAGTCACATTTTTTTAAATTAGGAGAAAAATAAATCTATTTAAAAAATATTTTTCAAAATATTTAAGAAAATTAAATGTGAAAAATCCCTTACATATGTTAAAGAGTGTAAACTAATGGGTACCCAAGAATTACCCTATGAATAATATGAACTGATTCATATTTAATCCAACTTTAGAAGATTGAATCGACAAATACAAATATATTTAAGAAAAACGTATTTGATCGAGTACTTATTAATGAATAATTATTGATTTTTAATAGCATTATTTATTTATTATTATTTATAACAATATATAATAATACTTATATTAAAAGGGTATTATGCATACAATGTAAATGTATAATAATTGTTTTAAACTATATTGTGTTTGAACATATACCACACATACAGAGCACAACTAGCACCTTTGTATACATTTCAGTTCAACATGCTTATAATTTTACTCAGTCTAAGGTTTAAGGAAAGTCTAGCCTACCGAGCAAATGATGTCTTGTGTCCTGAATCAATTTTGCTGAGGTTTTCTCCTCCTCATAGCTTCACACTGTTGCTCATCTATTAACATACAATTCACAAGGTTAACATGGTTGAATTGGCTATAATATCTTGAAAAACGGGTGAAATTAGGCAAATAGAATCAGATTCCTACGACAACCCGAGTCTACAACCAAAAATTTGGCCCAAAACAGACCCTAAAAAACTGAGAAATGGCTCTAAATGGAAATTAAATCTTTACCGGGAAAATACTTCTTTCAAAACTTTCTAAGTCAAAATATATGAAAATCGATTAAATTTAGCAAACACCCAGCATAACACAGTGTTCCTCTCAGAACGTAGAATAATTTAGACTCATGTTTCACTTAATTCCATCAAGAATCAGCCAACACATCAAAATGCAAAGTTTTCACAAATTTCAAGAATGTAATAAGCTAACACAATGATTTTACCTCAAATACGTGTTGAATCCTAAATCCAACTTCACCAGGATGTACCTTGCAAAAATTAGAGTCATGTAGACCTTTGAAAAATAAAAAATAGAGCTATATAGCACTTTTTTCATTGAAGGGAAAGTGAGAATAAGGGTTGTTCACAACTGGCCTTATATTGGGCAGTGCACCTCTCCAATACACTTCATGAACATGGGTCTTGTGCCGCGAATGCAATGCCTTGACACAGGCAGGCCTCCACAAATGTTCCTAAGGCTACATGAATATGGAGATATTGCATGTGCCCTTCCACGAATGTTCCAAACCCTCCGCAAATGTGGAGGTTTTTTTGTTGATGCTACACCAGCCAACTTGAAAACTTTCCTCTGGCATTCCCTAGGCGTTCGGTGTCCATTTTACATAATCAAACAGTGCAACCACATGGATTTTGATATAACGAATCCAATGGTGCACCCGCAATTCCCAACAGAGCATCCTAGAAAACATGGAAGGTCCCATTTCTTTCTGGCTAATTTTTGCTAAAAGAAATGAGGGGGTCAAAATGCAATCCGCTTCCCCCATCATCTTACGAAGGGCAATTTTAAACTGTTTTTGACGTTTCAGAGCTAACAGTCCATTTGTTTTCCATTTCGAGCGCATTTCAATAGGTTTTTACAGATCCATAAATACTGTCGAGGCATTCATCAAGCCAAATGACATACACACGAATTTGAAATGCCTGTACCGAGTTCGAAAAGTTGTTTTGGGAATGTCACACTCCCTTACTTTCAACTAGTGGTAACCCGAATGAAGATATATCTTGGAGAAATGAGTGGCCCGTTGGAGTTGATCGAAAAAATCATTTATTCTAGGCAATAGGGACTTATTCTTGATGGTCACCTTATTCAACTGTCGATAATCAATACACATTCGGAACGATCCATCCTTCTTCCTTACGAATAACACCGGAGCACCCCAAGGTGAAATACTTGGCCGGATAAAGCCTTTTTCCAACAAGTCTTTCAACTGATCCTTCAACTCTTTTAGTTCAGTCGGAGCCATACGGCAAGGAGGAATGGAAATAGGTTGAGTATTTGGGAGGAGATCTATGCTGAAATCTACCTCTCTTTAATGAGGAATACCAGGAAAATCTTCCGAAAACTCATTAACCACCGGAACTACTCAAGAGTAGGAGGCTCAGTTTCTACATCTCTAACCCTCACAATGTGATAGATGCACCCCTTGCAAATCATCCTCCGAGCTTTGAGGTAGGAAATAAAATGACCCCTAACCACGGAATCACTACTCTTCTATTCTAGGAAAGGTTCATTAGGAATTTGAAATCTAACTTGCCTAGTCCTACAATAGACTAAGGCATATGATGCATACAACCAATCCATCACCAGAATAACGTCAAATCCATACATCTCAAGCTCTACAAGGTCACCGGGAAAACATTATGCAAGACTGGGATAGGACAATGCCTATACACCTTTCAGGCAACAATAGACTCACCCACGGGATTATATACCGAGTAAAGTTCCCTCACAGTTTTAGGATTTAAACTGAATTTAACAGCTAATAGAAGAGTCATAAAAGATAAATTTGCACCTAGATCGAGCAAAGCATAAGCAACAAAATCAAGGACTTTTAACGTACCAGTCAAAATATTTGTTGCTTTATCCACCTCCTTCCTGGCATGAAGAGCATAAAACCTATTATTTCTGAGAGCACCACCAACTTGAGCCTTTGGCTGCCTCTAACTGCCGGTAGCCACTTGACCCCTCTTTGTGTTCTTCGAAAAATTAACAAACTTGTGGTCCATACTCCCACACTCAAAGCAAGCACTCAATGCCTTTCTACACTCCCCCACATGATTTTCCCCGCACTGGGCACAATGAGGAGCTTGTGGTCCACCCCGAACTTGTGATTTAGGAGGAGGCACCTTAGCATTAGCAAACTTTGTATTCGAACCTTGGCCCTATTGGAATCGACAATTTCCACTACCACTCCTAGAGTTGGAGAACCCACCATCAAACTGGGCCCTCTTGGCATCATTCACACATCTCTCCTTGAGTTTCTCTCCCTCAATCTGCTCAGCATAGGTCATCAGCCTAGAGATATCCATTTCCCAAACAAGCAGTGCGGTGTGACATTCTATCACCACCAGGTCAGAGACCATAGAAATAAACTTATGTAGCATTGCACGGGGGTCCATAACTAGCATAGGGGTATATTTTGAGAGCTTGGTGTACTTGAGGGAATAGTCCCTCACAGACATGCTACCTTTCTTGAGGTTAATAAACTCGGTCATCTTGGCCTCCTGAAGTTCAAGAGGGGAGAAATAGTCCAGAAAAGCAAGGTTGAACTCCTCCCAACCCACCTTAGCATTTGTTATCCTCTCAACCAGCCACTGATTATACCACACCTGGGCTACATCCTTCAACTGAATAGCAACCAACTCTGTCTTTATTTCAGAATTAACACCCATAATGGTCAACACCTTAGTGAGCTCATCAATAAACTCTTGGCGTCTTCATCAGTTTTCGAATCGAGGAACTCTGGAGGATTTATCAAGGTGAAATCCCTCACCCTAGACGCCAAAGTACTACTATTTGCGAGATTAGTCGGACGGGCTTGATTACTCAATGCCTGGGCCAACATAGCCACTACATTCTGAAATTCAGCATGGGTAACTTGTGCCTCCATAGGATCTCGAGGGGCTTATTCCTCGTAAACTGGGGCCTCTTTGGGGAGGGGAGCTCTTTGGGGAGGCATTTTCTAAAAGAGCAACAAGAATGCTAACATTTCAGGAGATCTTACAAGACATATAACAACACCACATAATAAATAATGAAGTGAGAAAATTCCTAAAATGTTATCATAGCCTCTCATTCATAGGTATGGCGCACATCACACCCATGAACAAGACTCTACTTGAATTGGCATGTTGGACTTCGAGGATCAATTATGAACCTAGGGCTTTGATACCATCTTAGTCATGACTCGGGAGTAGGGCCTAGATGTGACATGGCAAAGGAGGACCTGAGAGTCCTCAATCAAGCCATCTTAGCATCATCACACACATCATCGATTCGGAAGTGCGTAGCAAAATAAACAACACATAATGTTTAAAGTAATTTGGGGCTTTGGACTCAAGATATGGGGATGTTGCCGGGAAAGGGATAAGCATGAATCACATAGCACATAGCAATTATGTTCTAAGGGACGGGTAAGTATGACTCAAGATATGGGGGCAAGAAGGGTTAGGGACTTTCCACATAAGCACATTCTCATCCAACAAATCATAATAACATAAGCGGAAGCATAATCGAAACATAAATAACGATAGCAAAGCGTAGATAATCATAGTATCTCAAATAAACACATAGTACGGAGTATAGTAAAATCAGAAGTGTCCAACAAATGCCTCTACGATAATAAGACGGGGGCCTCGACATAGTCTGGGCTCACCCTCAAGTCACACGACAGATAAAGAAAACTAAAAACATAAGCTAGAAGAAAGTAGGCTTGCCCTTGGAGTATAAGGCTCACCACACAGCAAGGCTGACATCACAACTAGTTGTCCAACGGTAGATGAATATCGTCTTCGGTCCCTACATGGTTAGATCATGTAGAAAAAATATGGATTAACACATATATAGTATAAAGTATGCGGGCATGCAATGCACATGAACCTAACACAAGCTAGATGACGAGGGCATATATAAGTATAGAAAGAATATATATAAGAACAAGGAAGGAATATCATAATAAGATCCCATGAAATGCCATGATGCATTAATGTAAACCTACATATCATAGCGGGGATGTGACCTCAACCGACAACAATAGAGACTAAGCGAGCTACTACTTGGAATTGGACTACTTGCCAGGTAGATCCCAAGTCAACCCTGTAAAGGGGAATACAAGTCAACCCCAAGAAGGGAGAATACCCATGTTGGCATATGGTTTGACAGAAAGGAGTATGGAACCTTGGAGATAGTCCACCCCGACTCCAATCCCTTGGTACTAAGTCTCATCCCATAGGAATACGTATACATAAATAAGCTTTCAAAATGGAGATTGCAAAACTTCAATTTAAAATACATGCAAAGTTGGCTACAAGCCCAAAACGTATTTCAAGACTTTCCATAATTAGGATAAAAAGCCAAACAAGAGTTCCAAGAACCATAACCATGGACCAATGCATAGGAGTAGTTCATTATAATATTACAAGATGGTGTGAAACATCCAAAACACTCATAAAGTCATAACAAGACACGATGTGATCACAATCTAATCAATTCCCATGTCTTACCAAAATCATATCAAGAGTTTCATAATTAAATCCTTTCATGCTCATGAATGTAATGCATGGATGATCATTGAATAGCATGGGTACTGGATTGCAACATGTAAATCATTATAGAAATAAATTCATACTCAAAGAATGTTAAAAATCATTAACTAAACGAATTTCTTATTACCCACGCTTGAATTGAAGAACCAAGAGAACATGCAACAAAATCTTCATAAAATCATTGGAGTTCAAAAACTAGGGATTTAATTCATCTTAAATAACCACTAAAGTACAACCCACAACTTAATCGAATTAAATTATTCATAATTTGAAAGACCCGATTCCAAAGTAAGTGGAATTTCATCAAATTTAATGAAAGAAAGGTATTGAGTCTTCATAGTTGAAAGAGGAACCATGAATCAATCCCACAAACCTGGATTAGTCAAGAAGAACAAGAAGATTTAAAGAATACTTGAATTTACATTGATCCCTAAGCTTGTCTTCAATTGAGCGTGACAACAATTTGAGAGGATATGGAGCAATTTAATTTGAATAATGAGGAATAGGGTTAAATTAGGGGTTTAGGAGAGTTTTAAAACTCTAAAACAACCTAGGATTAATTTAGAAATTACCATTTTACCCTTAATAAAACATGAACAAAACTGGAAATTTTTGCTCACAAAGTGGACTACACAGACCGTGTAGTGACTCACGGTCCGTGAATCAGACCGTGAGACCTCACTTAGAATAAATCACCAATTTTGTAACGGATAAGAAATTTTTAGACATCACCTTTACGGTACCCTACATAGACCATGAAGCCTCACACAGACCGTGTAGTGGTCTGTGGAGTCTTCCTTAGCCTGTATCCTTGGCTCAAGGCCTTGGTTACTTGCTGGAACCCACACGGTCTGGCTCACGAACCGTGAGGCTTTACACGGATCGTGTAGTGGTCCGTGGAGCCTCCCTTGGCCCGGAGCCTAGGTTCAAATGTAACAAACTTACTGCCTCACTACACGGACGAGTTCACGTTTTGTAAGCCTTCCACACAGCCCGTGCTCTTGTCGTAAGGTAGTGCCTTAGCAAAGTTTTCCGAAAAAGGTCCCTCTGTGTGTAGTCTAACCAAAAGGGCCATAACTTCTTCCTCCAAACTCTGAATTCTACGAAACTAAGTGTGTTGGGAAGATAACTCAAATATCTTAAATTTGATAGGTCGTGGTCTTCGCAGTTCATCCCATACCAAGATATATGGCCGTTTAAAGTCAGCACTCTCTTAAGGCCTCAAGCCAAAATTAACCAATACGACTTATCCCAAGACGGTCGAGCATGGGAGACTCAGAACACTCGAAAGCTAACCAAGATAGATTCAAATCAGCCCCCAAATAGTCACACAAGCTTTGGAAATTTTTAAGTCGTTACACTCACACTCATTTGACCATACAAAGGCTATACCCCGACGAGTCAATTGAGTAAAGGGAATAGTAATGGTGGAGAAACCCTCAGAAAACTATATGTAATACCTTTGCAACCTGATGAAACTTTGAATCTTTATCACTAAAGTAGGCCTAATCTAGCCATAAATTGCCTCGACCTTAGCCGAATCCACTTGAATACCCTTGTCGGACAACACGTAACCCAAGATAGTCATAGGCTCAAGCCAGAACTCACACTTAGAGAATTTAACATATAACCTATGATCCTGGAGTGTTTGTAGCACAATACAGATATGTTGGGCATATTGCTCTCGACTCAATAAATGTAACCAAATGTCATCAATAAAAACCACTACAAAAGAGTCCAAATAAGACCAGAATACCCAAGTAATCAAGTCCATAAATGTTGAAGGGGTATTAGTCAGCCCAAATGGCATGACTAGGAACTCATAATGTCCATAACACGTACAATATATAGTCTTTTCAGCATCCTCTACCTAGATCCTTAACTGGTGATACCCCAAACTCAAATCAACATTAGAAAACACTATTGCCCCTTGCAACTAGTCAAATAAATCATCAATATACAACAAAAGATAATAGTTCTTTACTGTCACCTTATTCAGCCATCGATAATTAACACACATCAAGATAGTCCCATCTTTCGTTTTCACAAATAAGACAAGAGATCCCTAAGAAGAAACACTTGGCCGAATGAACCCCAGATCTAGAAAAATTTTAAGCTATGTACTGAGCTACTTAAGCTCTGTAAGAGCAATCCAATATGGAGGAATAGATATAGGCTTAGTGTCTGGCTCAACCTTTATCACAAAATCAACCTCCCTCTTAGGAGGCAACCCAAAAAATCTCCTTAAAATACATTTGGAAAATCACATACACCTATCAAGGACTCCATAGTAGAAGTCTCAACTGTCATATAACGTACATGGGCTAAATAAGTTGAACACCCTATATATATATCAATCTCTGAGCCTGAATATACGATATAGTACTCGTCGATATCCGACTAACAGACTCGTGCCAAACCACTGGAGACAACCTAGGTATCGCCGAGGTAACAGTCTTCGCATAACAATATAGTATAACATGATATTGGGCTATCCAATCCATACCTAAAATAAGGTTGAAATCCAACATATCAAGTAGTATAAAATCAGCCCAGGTATCAAAACTCTTAAAAGTAACCATGCAACCTCTGTAAACTCAATTCGTCAGTAGTGAATCCACTACTGGGGTTGACAGTTGAAACCAGGAGGAAACAGGGTCGAGTATCACACCCCAGCGAGAAACATTATAAACACACACATAGGAGAATGTGGTACCTGGATCAAATAAGGATGAAGCTAATTGCTAGAATACAGTAATCATACCTGTGATGGCCTCATCGATAGCCTCGACCCCGGCCCATGCTGGTGTGGCATAATAGTGGCCTTGACGATGTATCGCTCAAACATTGTTGTCACACCCACTCTGCTGCCACTAGTAGGGCCTCTGTAACCCTGCTAATAACCTTACTAGTCCCTATGGTCTCTATACTGATTATCCTAATGACCACGATCCTAACCCCTGCCCCCTTACTAGGTAAAGGAGCTGACCTAGTTGGCTATGGGGAAACATGTGTTGCTTTATGCCCTGGACAATCCCTGAGCCAATAATTTGTGGTCTTACACCTAAAACAACTTGAAACAACACTGTCTTTGCGATCACAATCATAGTGCCCTAATCTAGTTGCCTTGGAACCCTAACTACCTGCAAATCATGACCCTATTAGCCTTGAAAACCTGAGTCGCTCACCCTCTATCTGAGCCTGGTAGGGTAAGAGGAACTACCCCTACTGGAAGTACCCGAGTCTTGATAGCCACCCCCAAAATCCTGTAATGAGTGTTAGTATGGTCGACTGGTCTAACCTTGCTGACCTCTCCTTGGGGCCTGTCCCTTGGCATTTGGAACCCTGTTTGAGAGCCACTAAGCTCTCTCTCACATCTAGCCCACTTGTCGTTGTCCCCTTGGGCCTTGCCACTAATATGCTCAAAAGAGTGAGAATGATCAACAATGTCCAAAAATGACCATCCTAAAGTCACCAGTTCATGTGTGCCCATCCTTAGTTGATTCCTTAACCCTCGCACAAAATAATAAATTTCCTCCTTCTCAATAGGCAAAATAGTTGTAGAGTACCGGGAGAGCTCCTGGAATTTTACCTCATACTAGGACACGGTCATCCGCCCCTGCTAAAGTTACACAAATTGATCCCAATGGTGGTCCTTGAAACATATGGGCACAAATCTAGTCATAAATGCCTTTGTGAATACTGCACAAGTCAATGGTATGACATCTACTTGTCTAGTATCTCAGAAAGTTCACCACCACTATCTTGTAGTACCATCTAGCTGGCAAGCAGTAAACTCAACACCTCAAGACTCAAATAGTTGTAATGCCTGTAGTTGCTCCCTACATGCTGTCAAGAAGTACTAAGCATCCTCTTCTACAACTCTCAAAAACCTCGGCGTAGCCAATCTCAAAAAACATTTAAGTAGACGGTTGTCCTATAATTGTAAAAATACCTCTAGCTGGAATAGAACTGCTAGAACAACAGGCTCTGCTGGTTCCTCAACTAGAGGACCTAAAGCTGGTGTCGTATCCTGCGGTAGGGCTTTATGCTCTGCCAAGTGTTGTCCAAGGGTCGCCTTCACCTTTGGGTGACTGCAAAGGTGGTTGGGGAAATTGGTGTCGCTGGTTGCGATGGAGCTGGAGCCTCCGATCTCTGCCCTACAAACTCGAGGGACTGCTCCCTATCTAGGACTGACGATTGATGATTCTATATCATAGACTTTTTTTTAGCTTAAAATGTGAAACAATGTTGTCCTCAATGTGCTATTTTTCTTCAATTTCTAACTAATATGCATGTGTTATGATAGGAATGAGGCTAAAAGTGAAAAAATGAATTTTACTCAACAAAATTTTGAAAAGGGGCAAAAGCAACTTCGCCGACATAGTCGGTGGAATGCCAAAGATTAAACCTAACCCCCTAATATTGCTACAACCAAGTACCCATGTCCTTGACAAAAACTCAGTCAGAATCAATGTCGTCAACACATTTTGTGTATCACCGAATGGCAAAGGAGACCACCTAATATTATAGCACTCATGACCCAAAATTCATGTAGTAGGGTGACAAAGAGGAAAGTTTGGCAACGCACCGCAAATGATCGGTGGAGCATAGAGTTGTTGCCCAATCTTGTAGAGGCTCAAGCCTTAAAGAGATGAAGAAAAAAGTGGTCAAGTGCACATTCGGCACATCACTGGAGTGCTCGGTGATGGCCGACCTTGACCGCCGAATAGAAATTTGGTTCACAAACTTTTATAAACTTGCACAGAATATATATCCTTTTTTAGTAAGGTCATTGTACATAACATTCCATATAAGGTTTTATAGAGGGAGAGTGATAAAGAGTACATAAAACCTTCTTGCTCATGTATTACAAGGTTTTGGGTTATTTCAAGCTCTAGGGAGAAGAAATAGTAGAGATTAGCAAATCAACTTTTCTCTTGCTATTCGTCTTACCCATGTACTCAGCTATTGAATTTGGTATTGATTCTTTATTTTTGAGTATAACTGGCTAAAACCCCTATGTTGGGAGTTTGTAAATAATATGGGTCTATGGTTTTAAGATTTGGGTCTATGACATTTTGAATGTATTACTGTTAATCTAAGTGAGTTTACACGTATTGCTAAGTTTCATATATAATCTAGAGGTTGAAAACTTAGGGTTTACGTTTGTTCTTTCATTATTGCTTTAATTTGATTAATTAGAGAGTGTAGTAGGCGTATTAGTCGAAAATCCTTTGGGGTTTTAATTGAATGTCACAACTATGGGTTCAATAGCTAAGGTATTAGGAGGTTTGCTATAATTTCTCAGGCTAGGCATGTCCTTGAGTGATTCTTGCATGATGTTGTAATAGAATTATGTGAAACACCTTTGTTGTCATAGTTGAAGTGTTGGTTACCAGCAACCTAGCCTACTCATATATTTTAAATTGACTAATCAAGTTTTTAGATTGAGTTAGTTGGATCTATTTTCATATTTGCACACCCTCGACATATTTCTTAATCTGTCTTAATTTGTAATTTAGATATTGTTGTTAGTTGAATCCTAAATTTATTTATTGTAACCCCTAATTAGAACCTACAATTGCCTAGTTCAATGCATCACTTCACCTCTTGAACCACCATTCCCTCTGGGATTCGACCTCAACTCCTTTGTTGGGTTAATATGCTAATAACGATTATCTCTGTTTTTATTTGAGTATTAGGTTTTTAGGTCATCAAAAATGGTACTATTCCCATGGAATGGTGCTAGTTCTTGATTAAAGTCTTTTGTTAAACTTAGGTTTTGTAGTAGAGCTATTTTATTTCTTTTTTTTTGTTATTTTTAGTGCGATGAATTAGGTGAAAAGATGGATGATGTTGGTAGTGTACATGGTGAAAACGTAGGAGATATGAGTGACTTCAAAGATATCGACTAGGACCAAGTAGGGAGTACTGGTGCTATACGACTACCCCATTCGTTGTAGGTGTTGTGTTTCATATAACTAGCATGATGTTATAGTTGCTTGAGTTGGAAAGACTGTTTCGAGGACTCACCCATAAGGATCCCCATAAGCATCTTCGAAATTTTATTGACGTGTGTTTGCTATTTAACTTCTGGGATGTCACACTAGAAGCCATCAGATTGAGGCTTTTTCCATTCTCTATCACTAGAGAAACTTTGAGGTGGCTAGCATAGCTTCCTTGAGAATTAATTACTTCATGGAAAGAACTTCAAGATGCGTTCCTTGAAAGATTTTTCCTTTCCCCAACAAAGGTAAAGATACAGAGGAGCATTTAGAACTTTAAAAGAATTAATGTTGAGCCATTGCATGAGACATGACTGCGGTTTCAGAAACTTTTGCTTCAATGTTTGAACCATGGAGTCATAGACCACCTATTGTTGAATTATTTCTTTGTGAGCCTTGAGGTTGTCAACAAGGGTGTGGCTGACCAGTTGGTACGAAAAGGAATCATGAAGAAAACATTTCTTCTTCTAGTGAGCTATTGGACGACATGACCAAGATTAATTAGGCTTGGTATACAAAAGATGACCTTGTTTCTTCTGTTTATAGGGGCTCATCCAAGGAACAACTAGCTAAAGATCAAGAGAGGGATGAAAACAGGGCTAAAATGTTGACTCAGTTGGATCTCTTGACTAAACACGTAATGGGTGGTAATCAGAAGAGTGTGAATATGATTGGTGCAGCTGGTGAGATAACTTATTATAGTGTGCCATATGAAGGTGGATATAGATAAATGGTGAACTATATAGGCATCCAGGTGATGGGTTATCGGCCGACCTTTCCAAGGCCACCCAAGAACCAAGCTTAGAACAATGGCGCTGGATGGTGAGATAGAGTTTAGTCGGATCAACCTTAACCTAAAGATTGGAGAGATCATGATTTTTCTAAACATAGGTATGTTCCGTCTTATAATAGGGTGAAGTCGGCTGATCCAATTATGAATTTGGAGAATTTTTTAATTAAATACATGTTGACATGGATCTTGAACAAAGTTGAGGCCTTCGATATGGTTTTGACGAAGATGAAATATGATTTCTCACGACTAAGTCAAATTGTGACTTTACACTCAACTTCCATTAAGCATTTGGAGACCCAACTTGGTAATATCTTAGCCCATCTCAATCAAAGGAACAAAAATAGTCTACCCAGCGATACGATGGCTAACCCAAAGAATGTTGACCAGCAATGTTTGGCTATCATGACTCGTAGCAAAAAAGTTGTGGAAGGTGTTGTGCCTCCACCTATTATTGAGAAAAGCAAAAAAGAAGCAGAAAAGGATAAAGGTGCAGTGAATGTTGATGATAATGTTGATGTGTTTCTAAATAAAAGTGGTAAAACTCTTGGCAATCGCAAGAGTAGTGAAAAAGATAAAGTTAGGGGGGATGAGAAGAATGCTGAAAAAGTATCCCACAAGAATGCAAACACAGCCACAAAGTTAAAGGCTCCTCAGGTCAAGATCAATCCTCCATTTCCTCAAAGATTGAAAAAGAAGGAAGAGGATACAAAATTTAAAAAAATTCACTCGATGTTTAATTCTTTGTCTATAAATGTCCCATTGGTGTAAGCTTTGACTAAAATGTCAGGGTATGCAATATTTATGAGAGTTAGTAACCAAGAAGAGGAACCTAGAGTGTGAGATGATTGAAGTGTCTCATTATTACAGTGCAATCTTGACTAAACACTTGGTCACTAAAAAGGAGGGACCCTAGAGCATTCACAATCCCATGCACTATTGGAAAGTTATAAGCTTGGAAAAGTGCTATATCACTTGGGTGCTAGCTTAAACCTCATGCCCCAAGTTATCTTTAAAGTGTTGGGATTAGAGACACCTTCATTGATGATGATGCTTTGCTCGTGGCTAACCAGTCCATCAAAAGGCCAGTTGGAATTCTACACGATGTCTTGGTGAAGGTGGAAGAGTTCATACTACCATCTGACTTTGTGATCCTTTATTTATAAGTGGATGTTGATGTACCCATTATCCTAGGTAGGCCTTTCTTGGCTACCAAAAGGGTCTTGGTGAATGTTAAAAGGGGAGACTTAAGATTTCAGGTGAATGAAGAGGAGGTTGTGTTCAATATTTACATGAATTTGAAGCCAAAAAATGACCTCCTAGTGGTATTGGTGGTTGATCATTCATAGCTGAATTGAAGATGGGAAATACTATGTCGTGGCACGACGTTAACTACAATACTGCATGGGAGGCAACCCAAGGTGGTTTGGTAAATTTTTCTTTTTGAATAATTGTGTTGATTTGTTTAGGTACATGAAAAGGGAGAAATTGAAGTGAAAATAAAAGGGCGACATGATAGTTTTGATTGATGAATCACCGAGTTGAGATGGAGATCACCAATTTGATTACCTAATGGGTTATTTGATGACTCTTGGGGTATTGTCAAATTAGGTGATCAAAGTTACAATTCAGTGGATTGTTGAATTGGATGGGCGATAGTCAATTTTATGTTTTTTTAGGCTAAATTAAAGGTTTGGTTATTATTGAAAAAGGTGATCATTAACACACTCGATGTACTACCGAACGTTTTAGGCAAAGTGATTTGGTACTGCCGAGTTCTTGCTTCAGACCGACTTAATAAAGGTTTTTAAAATGCCTTGGTCTTTCACTTTCTATATTCCCTCCTTTTCTCTTCTTTTGCAAGTCAACATTCCCCAATAGTCCTTTCTTGCACTTTTCTTTACTGTGAGTGCATTTTATCAACAAAATCTGCATTTGAAAATTCTCATTGCTAGTGCATCATCATAGAGGTATGTGTTTAGGATTTTTCTTTACTATCTTCTTGAAGAATGATATTGGAATGATAAAGGCATGAAAAGGGTATTTGAGCTCGCTAATCATAGTATGTGTTTGAAATCGTGTTGGAAATCACCTGGGTGATGTGTTTTAATGATTATAGAACTCTATGCTTCATTTGGAAGTAGTTTATTTGGGTTTTCAAGTCTTTTGAGAAATGCGAAATTGATTGTGTATGTGTTTTAGGCTAGGGCTATATTTAATTAATACGTTTCCCAAATGTTGAATCGCATAGTGTATTGTCCCATTTGTGATCATGACAATTGTTAAATAGCCTAGGGATTTTTCCATGAACATGTGGATGATTTGGTTGAACATGCATACTTATTGTGTCGGTTGCTTCTGTGGAGCTATGAATGAAGTCTGAGTAACCCACAAATTATTTTAAGTGACTTAAACTTGCTTGATGATAAATTGCGTAACGTCATTCTTAAGGGTAAGTCGTCATTTATTTGAGTATTTAGCCCTCATGATAATATGAAGGTAGCAAGTGGTCTTTGAGCATGTGTCGATGTGATATGGTGGGATAGTGTGTGATGATACCCTTGATTTTTTGCAAAGTGACATAAATTTTGAATTCGAGTGTGTAGGCCTTGCCAGTCAAATTCGATGACTGTCATTTTGACCGTCGTAATAGGCTCGGCGATGCATTGATGTATCACACATACCACTTTTTTTACTATTGTTTTGTTCTGAGTTTTGTAACTTTAGGTGATAATATTTTCCACTGCTGAAGTAATTCGGCGGACCATCGAATTTGCACGTCCATCACAAAAAGTCACAGTTTTTGAAAGTCTAAAAATTATGCAAAAAGGTGATGGTCTATTTGACCGTTGAATCAGTTCAATGAAACGTCGAACATGTTTGGCGGGCAAATAGACCTATTCACCCAACATGTTATTCTTATACTTAAATTTGGGAACTTCTTTCTTGTGATTGATACTCACACAACACTTTGAGATTTTTTTGCAGTTATGGCCAAACCAAAAGAGCCAGTTACTCGAGGAGGATCCCAAGAAGCTCGAGGAGACACTAGAGCCCCCGACCGAGCAAAGCATAGACCTCATACGGAAGTATAGGGAAAAGGTAAAAGTAAAGTAACTAAGCACAAAAAATTAGACATTGATGATGAAATGTCCCTAGATGTGACATTGACAACCTCAGAAGACGAGTGGAAGGTGTCTAAAACTCTATAACATAAGCCTACTTCAAAGCAGATTTCTAAAAGGAAATGAAGATATGTTAGGTGTAAGGACCTTCATGATCCATTCCTCTAGACATCCTTAAGAATTCTCAAGACAATTGTCACAACCCAGATAGGGGGCCTAGATGTGACTTGGCGAAAGAGGACCCGAAGACCCTCGATCAAGCCATTATAGCATCATTTCACTCATCATCGGTTCGGAAACGCAGAAGCTAAGCATGTAGCACATAAGCTCTAAGGGTTTAGGGGCTTCTGACTCAAGCTATGGGGCAATTAGGGAATGGGAGGAACATTCTTGCACATAACACATAATCATACATCATACGTAACATTCAAGCCAAAATCTTAACATGATAATATAAGCCAAAATCATGAAATGAGAGTATAATCATAGATCAAGGGGAACATAGAATCATAATACAATGTCGAATATCCAACATACAAGTCTAACGTACAAAAGTAAGATTTGTCCAAAACATGCCTCTACATAGAAGAGCGGGGCCTCGACAAGCTTTGAGGCTCACCCTC
>JBCEWC010010000.1:0-18127 GCA_038996855.1 Solanum aculeatissimum
TTGTAAGTATTGCTCTTATTGTTCTTTTCTAATTTTCTAGAGGTCTCCAGCATATCCTTAATGCTGAAGAATACAATATTACCAATTATCAAAAAAAAAAAAAGTTGAAACCTATGTAGTAGCAACTTTCTTTTCGTTGGAGATTCAGTATTTTTCCCCCCAAAAATGAAAAATAAAAATGACTTAGCGCCAGAAAGATAAAATGAGAGAAAGTCGCTTGATATGGTTTGAACATGTTCTGTGTCAAACTTGCATATGCACTGGTTCGTAGATGTGAAACTATGGTGAGTAAGGTGTTAAACGGGTATGAGGTTCACCTAAAATCATATGGAAGGAAATTGTCTTGAAAAGACATAATTTCTTGGAATTAGTGCAGAATTCTCTGAAGATAGGTCATAATGGAAGAAAAAGATTCATATAGGTGATATCTACTAATTGTGAATAAGTTTTAGTCTTGTTAACATGTTGATCCAAAACTATTGCTTTTCTAGAAGTATTTTGACCATACTATAGATTTATATCCTCCCCACTTAGTGGGATTTCATTGGGTATGTTGTTGTTGTTGTATGGATTTATATGCTTGTAAAAACATAGAGAACTTCTAATATTATTGCAACTACTATTACTATTATGCTATATATTTAACTTAATTTTTCACTTCTATATTATTTGGTATATGATGATAACATGAGTTGGCAGAGAGGATTCATATAACTAACCCCAACTTATTTGGGACTGAGATGCAGTTATTTGCTTGTTCTGTTGTTATGAGTTCTGAATACTAATTGTAAAGGCCTTTCTAAATCACAGGAGAGTCGCATTTTCCATTGATACACTGGGATTGGAAAAAGGATCTGCAATTGCCATAGATATGCCAATGGATGTCAATTCCGTAGTGATTTACTTGGCCATTGTTATTGCGGGTTATGTGGTTGTCTCAATTGCTGACAGTTTTGCTCCAACTGAAATTGCAACAAGGCTTATGATATCAAAAGCAAAGGCTATTTTCACTCAGGTTGATCCCATCTCTCCTTCTCTGGAAATAAATATAATTACGTGCCTGAATACTGTTTTGGATTTCAAGTATAACCAGAACTACTTTTCCGATGCATATAGCAGTGTCTTCATGTAGGATTCACATATAATACTGGATAGATCAAAAGTATTCAGTGATATCATAGGCGACCTGGTATTGCAGTAGGGTTGTGGATGGAGGAGAAGTGAAGCTCAAGTTGACATATTGTAAGCAAATAGCAATTAATAGGAGGATAGAAGTTCTGCAAGACATTTCATAAACTGACTTGTTGATAGAATAACTAGAGAAAATAATTATTAAAACTAGTTGAGTTTCCTTTCCATAACTGGACCATACCAGCACCCACTGCCACCTAACAGAAAAGGAAGAAGCAATTACTTGTTTTAATAATACTACTTGACACCGAGGTTCTTATAGTTGAATTTGATTCATGGATAATGCTAATAAGATCTATGGAATCTTTTGCTAAGCATCATATTAGATATCTGCAGAATGGCTCTTGGAAAGTTATTTTTAAGTTTATTAAGTGGCAAAAAAGAAGGCCAATTTTTGCTCCTTTCTGAATAATTAATCGGGGATAAATGCATTTCATAGGAGAGTGCTAAAATTGTTTGTGTCTTTGAGAAAGTTGGAGATGAATTACCAAGTATAGCTCAAAAAAATCAATCTTAGATGCACTTTTTAGAATTAAAAGGTAACCTGAGTAACCTAACCTTCCTGGGGTGTCAGCTTTGTAGATCTGAACTATTGGGCTTCTCACAGAGAACCTGTAGTTAATGGTTTGTTTCCTCTTTCAAGAGTTCCCAGTGAAAACATATGCAGATTAAATACATATGCTATGGTGAAAATTGGGAATTGAATTAATGCCCTTGTACTTCATTTCGGAAAAAGAATATTGCAGAGTAATGCTCACATGCTCCATGACTCTACCCCATGACCATATCTCCTTCAGAGATTGTTTGAATTCATCTTGAAGGCTGTCCTTATTCTTCGAAATTCTGACAGGAATTTAAGTCTCTGATTCTTTTTGTTTGATCTCTCTCTTTTGGTTGACTATATTCCTAGGATTTCATTAGCCGTGGTGGCAAAAAACTTCCGTTGTACAGGTGATATCCTAGCTCTGTGTCATTTTGTTTTATTTATTTGTTCAACCAACCTAACATTTTAAAACCTGCAGTAAAGTGATTGATGCTCAATCACCAATGGCGATTGTACTTCCTAATAGAAGCTCCACTTTGAGCATAAAATTGCGTGATGGTGACATTTCATGGCATGACTTCCTAGAAAGAGTAGACAAATCTAAGTAAGCACTCCTCTTTCTGACGTCATTTCATCGCTTTAATTCCCATCCTTTTGATAGATAAAGTTGGATTTTGCTTCACCAGTGATTTACTTTATCTAGCTGTTCCATGGTGACACAAAAAATGAGCTAGAACTAGTTGATCTGGTATAGTACCTTCTGTAATCCTTTACCCTCCTTTTGATAGATAAAGTTGGATTTTGCTTCACTAGTGATTTACTTTATCTAGCTGTTCCATGGTGACACAAAAAATGAGCTTGAACTAGTTGATCTGGTATAGTACCTTCTGTAATCCTTTAGAGAGACAATTGTAAGACTTTTAGCATACTAGTACAATGAAATTCATCATTCTTTAGATCCATGCTGTTAGCCTGTTAACAATGACTTTTTTGAACATGCACATGTACCTGCAGTATGGAGTTCATGCAACTTGCTGCTATAATTTTACACTCATTTTTTGCTGGCTCTTCATGGAGAGACAATGTAATGCGACTCGGGGGCTTATGTTACACATAATCTTGTTTTGGGTTGGTCTCTGTTAACACACATAGAACCATTCATCTCATCTGACTGAGCTAAGTACCAGTTTATCATAAAGTATAGACATTATTACCAATTAGGCATTGATTTAAGTGATAAATGCAGTAATAGCAATTTTGGTATTAGTAAATAGTAAAAGTATATAACAGAAGAAAGTTACTTAGATTTTAAAATGACTCTGATCTTTATTGAGTTTAGTTTTTGGAGGATCACCTTGATTGCTAAAGGGTGAAAGTTCATACCTTATCTTTTTCATAAACTTCTGCGGCTGTCCCTTATGATTCTCTGCTGTATAAGCATTCCATTCAATTTCGTTACTCCATCTTTTCTATAGGCTATAGCTTATGGAGATGTTACATTTCAAATTTGATGGATTCAAGATCTCATGTTCAATAATATTATTAGTAGAGTAGAATACAATGTTTTGAAGGAATTTGTGTGCACTTGATGTCTGTCAAAGGGGGTGGACTGGATGTGACTACTTTTAGACCTCCATCCAGAGAGACCTTACAATCATAATGAGCAGATAACCCGTTTCCTTACCTTCTCATAGATTTCTTTGTTTATGACTCTGTTGTGTAGTTCTCATAGAAAATAAGCAATTTTCTTTTTTTCTTGCTCTTCATCGGGTAGGTTACTCTGTTGACACTAATTATGTGTATACTTTGGAATACCATCAGTCATTTTACTGAAACTTATACTGCTCTAGTTTGGTTTGCATTAATTCTTCTCAGTTTTGTGCCATCAAGAATTATGCATAATGCTTGAAATGTAATTTTTCTACTTGCATTACTTATTTTGCTTTGGATATTTTTATCGATGCAGAAGTCATATACTATCTACTTAAATAGAAATAATTTATAAAGGCCAACCACTGTTGGAAGTATTACATGGAAAGTTGGGAAGATGCGTTTGCACAATTAGGATTAGTTCTTCCAGAAACATCACAGATCGCGAGAAGTATGTAAATTCTTTGAATCTATCTTACGATGAACTGGGTAGTGATAAAGCAAGGAAGTTATATCTACATTATTGTTAATTTCTAGGAGATAACTCTCTGGGAGGTCTTGCTCTCTTGCTAGACAAGGAATGAGTTTGAGAATGTCTAAACTCATTAATAGTCTTCAAGAAGCTAGAATGAGAGTGAAATTCTTGGTTGATAAGCTTAACATTGTTTCATGCTAATAGAGGACAAGAATGATAATTTGGTATTATGCATGATGTTCTTCGCGATCTAGTCATATATATTACATCCAGAGACTATATTTTGTGATAAACCATGAATTAATATATCTATAACAGTGGCCAAGAAATTCCATTTTTGATAAAGTAATAAATTCATTAAAGTAAAGGACAAAAGTGTGTTGGTGTACAAGAAGTATTATGAGGATTCATCATGAATTGGCAAGTTTTACACTGTTTTCCCGCCTACCACAAACCTCCTATTTTATCTAGGCTTGGGACCGGAAATGTAAGCAAGCTCATACATGCGGAGTGCCTGTATATAAGAAGTACCCCAAAAAATAGAAAACCTTAAAAATAGACATGGTTGTCTACGAATGACACCTAGGCATCTATATTATGGGTACCCCGTGAGTGCACCAGAAGGAAATAAGAGAAAAGAACTTATTCCTCAATTGTACAAATTTCTTTCTCTACTCTCTCAAAAGCTTTCCTATTCTTCTCTTCATACATTCCATTAAAGTGCTGGAGGAGCAACATCTCACAGTCTGCATCTTGTTTTGTGTCTTCTAAAATCTTAGTAAAACATTGTTTTTTCATGGTGCCCTGATCAGCAACTCAGTCTGAACCAACTTTCCCACCATAAACAAGATGCTATCCGACAATATAAAAGAAGGTGATTCACATCTTCTCCTGATCTTTTACGCATGAAGTACTTAATAGAAAATATGCCATACGCCTCCTCTCCCCTCCTTTACTTTCATATGTCATGACTCTCCATAATATTTTTTTTCTTGATGATGAAGCAATTCGACCACGTTTTGAATTCTTCAATCTCCAGACTTGCAAGTTTATCCTAAAACTCAGATTTCAATGCACTTTTCCCCCCATGTATACTCTATATCTGTTGGGTCTTGCATCTTTTTTGGCAAGAATTTCTATACAAATTAGGAAATGTGATTCACAAATGTTGTTCTTGGCTTCTTGCACACGTATGTCCCCAAGAACTCACTCATCCTGAATGATATGTTCTCATTGAACTCTTTTCACCCTTTGAGATATTCCTCCGTAGCCCACATCCATAGGGAAGTGAAGACATTTTTAGCCCACCTTCTTCCAGATCTTGGGACTGAGGCGTAGTTGTTCTTGTACTTCCAAATGACTTGTTGTAGATCATCAGAAATCACTACAGAGCCATCAGCAGCAATACACCAGAATAGCTTCACTCTGAACCTGCAATTTTACAGTAGCTGCAGAAATAAAATAAATAAAAACACCATCGGACCATCCCAGCTTTACTATCATGAATAACAAAGGCCAAGGTCCAAGAGGACATCCATCTTCACTACTTACCAATCAATCAATACAGTTCCAGCTTTACTATCATAGATAATGAAGGCCAAGCCTGTCAAAAGAAAAGTGTAGTGCTTGGTACCTGCTTAGCTTTATTACAGATTCTGAATGTTGATGCTTTTGCCAAGAGGACTTCCAAATTGGGAAGCATTATAATAGTCCTTTACTCGAATTGACGCTTTGTTTACATACCTATTCTTCCTCAATCCTGGTAATAGGATCTTTTATATCTAAGCCGCTACCTTGACTCATGTTATAAATCATTAACTATGATTTTCTCATTCCACTAGCTAAAATAGCTCTGGCTCTGGAATAAAAAGTTGTTGATCTCTCTCATTAAATAGCAGGGAGGTTGAGTATATTGGCATGGAACTACCTGTTGAAGCATCTACAAATATCCTTTTCTCTTCTGGCACGACAGGTATTTTGATATCCATTGCAAGTATTCTGTCTTGTTCACTTACTCTATGATTTGGTGCCAAAATTTTCTCGGTGACCGCTTAAATTAATAAGATTCTGTTGTTAGTGCCTTAATGTATATGTTCATTCATACTTCATAAAAAAATGTATATGTTCATTCATTTTCCCTCATGGAAGAAGAAGGACCCTTTTACTTATCAATAATATCTTACCTAATAAAAAGAAAAGGATCCATTCATTTTCTACCAAATTTTATGATAATTACCGTGAAAGAGTCAGTTTTTTTTCTATTGTTCCTGTATAATTCATTTTAAGTATCGGTATGAGAATAATGTAAAAACTTCGTAGTTGACTCATTCATGAAGGATTAAGAAATTTTTTAGAGTAGAACTATGAATATTAGACTATTACATTTACTCTCTATAAATGTGTTTTAGGGGAACCAAAGGCGGTTCCATGGACTGCAACTACACCCCTTAGGGCGGCTGCTGATGGATGGTCCCACTTGAACATTGGCAAAGGTGATGTGATGGCCTGGCCCACTAATCTTGGATGGATGATGGGCCCTTTGCTAATTTACTCCACTCTGCTGAATGGAGCAACTATGGCCTTGTACAATGGGTCCCCCCTTGGTTCTGGCTTTGCTAAGTTTGTTCAGGTGTGATGCAATCTAACACTGTAGACCCATTTCAACTACCAAATCAATAGTGGTGGCAATGTTGATGATGATAAACAACTTTGATTTGTTAAGCAAAAATTTTATGAATATGACTAGTTGCATACTTGATTGGTCTTACGGAAAGCAAGGAACTCTCTGAGTACTGCTCAATACTTAAAGCTAGATGATTAGGGAACTTGTGCAGACTTGAGGTGCCCCGCTTGCTGGACCAAGTAGATAGAACAGCAAATCGAATCATTTATGCCTATACAACCTAGGACCAACTTTGTAATTAGTATTAGTATTTCGGACATCAATATTTCTTCTTCTTTTTTCCTAATACTATCAATTATTTAACTTGAGATTTCTGAAGGCTAGAATATCATCTCAAATGACTTCAGATTGAAAATTTGGTTTTACTGTGTACAAGCTCACTTCTTTCTACAAATTTTCCATTTATGAATTCTACCATTTTTTGCCATCTAAAATCCTCAAGAACTTGTCTAGGATGCTAAAGTAACTATGCTTGGCGTGGTCCCAAGTATTGTGCGGGCATGGAAATCCACAAATTGCACTGCTGGTTATGATTGGTCATCCATTTGGTAATTCTTCTTAAACATCTTCGAAGCAGTTAGGGCTTAACAGAGACTATTTTGTTATTCAAAATTATGTGTTCTTTTGTTTCCTATTCTTTTCACTCCTAGTCATCCATGCAAACACTTCCATTTGGTCTTGGGCATATCTGTTCTCTAGAATTATATTTGACTTCTCTAATCCATATTGAACTTGAAACCTCTTGCGCTCCAAAGATATTCCTACATTTTTCTAGCTTAATTTTAGTTATGTATGATGGCAGTCACTTTGCCTCCACCGGTGAAGCATCTGGTGTGGATGAATCCCTTTGGCTGATGGGAAGAGCTCATTACAAGCCTGTAATAGAGATCTGTGGCGGTACAGAAATTGGTGGTGGATTTATTGCTGGTTCGTTGTTGCAACCACAATCTTTATCTGCTTTTAGCACAGCAGCTATGGGTTGTAGTCTATTTATTCTTGGCGAAGATGGGTCTACTAGAGTAAGTATTTTTCAGCCTCTCTAAAACAATAAAGAGTGATTTTCGTATTAAATGATGCAAGAGTTCATGAACACTGACCAGTTCTTTCCTAAAGATGCAAACACTGCAGGTCGTATTTAGGAGTCCATTAAACATTCTAATGCATTAGCTCGGTAAATTTCAACTTTTGCATATACTGCATCTCGGGGCTGCCATTAGCAAATTATGTAAGGCTTACCACCTGAAAATATCAGCAGTTATCCCTAGAAGGGAGAATCACACTCATGTACAGTGTGTTGGATGAAAGCTCCTCATACTATTTGTCGTTAGCTCTATACTTCCAATGTTGCTAAGCAGTTGGACAAGTTTAGGAGAAATTACTCGTGGCTAGGTAATTCTGAAAAGAGTAATAAGGAAGTCGTCAGCACTAAATATGTTATGAGAGATAAGAAAGCACTGGAAAAATTTCAAATATAATTCAAATATCTGTGGGGGATGGGGGATAGGAGAAAGATTAGGACGTAGTTGAATGTAGAGCTGGAAGCAGGTGGAAAATGAACATCGGGACAAATCCTTTGGTTAGGAAATGGACAAAGCTGGTCAACACCTATGGAGAAATAAAAAATTGACAGACTTGGACAGTATTCCTTAACTGGAAGGCAGATAAAAATAGTACCTTCTTTGTTAAATCCTGTTAGAACACTTCAAGCAGAGTGGAAAATATGTAAAAGGATTGGTCATGGGTAAGATATTTAGGAGAGAGGAAAGAGTTACAGGAACTGGGTAGGATTTTATTATGCAAATGGCAGTGAAAGTAATTTGTGTTCACTTTTCTCCTTTTCCCCTTTTCTCTTTCCAGGGGAGAGAGGGGGGAGGTATGGTGCTGTAAATACATTTGAGTAGGAAAAATTTGAACTTTACCCAAATGTCGTTGTCTAGGTTGAGTACAGGGTTCTAACGAACAGGGGATAAGCGGGTTTGGTAATGGTAATTGGTGGCTGCTAATAAAAAGTTGAAACTTTACATTGTAATTAAATATTTTTAGTGACCCTTAAAGATATTCAGTAGTTTCAAAAGTAATTTTGTAACTCTAATTGTAGCCATTTGATTCTCCTGGGGTTGGTGAATTGGCCCTTGGTCCCCTTCTATTTGGGGCATCAAGCACATTGCTGAATGCTGACCACTATGGTGTATACTTCAAAGGAATGCCTGTTTGGAATGGAAAGGTTAGCTAGTTATTATTTCTGATTGTTCTACCTTGGTATTTTATTCCTTTTCCAGATAAGAACTTAACGTGTTACTAATTACCTAGCAGGTTCTTAGAAGACATGGAGATGTATTTGAGCGTACTTCTAGAGGTTATTACCGTGCACATGGCCGTGCAGATGACACCATGAATCTGGGGGGTGTAAAGGTCTGCCCTTTACCTTGTATTGTTATTCAAAAATCATGCATTATTCTTCATTTGAAAAAAAGTTACTACTTGAGATTATATTTTGTAAAATTTTCAATTAAAACCAATACTAATTATCATAACTGATATTTGCTCCATAAATAACACAATAACTGTTCGTCTTATTCATCAGAAATTGTTTCTTTGAGACATACCAAGTAGTCCTTGGCTTCTCACATCTATTTTTTCTTTGTACCTTCATATAAATCTCCCTTCTAGCTTATCAACTGTATTTGTTGAAGACTACTTTACGTATTGTTTTCTCTTTTAATCGTAACTGAAATTTATGATTCCTTTTGCCAGGTAAGTTCAGTTGAGATTGAGAAAGTTTGTAATGCAGTTGATGACAGTATCCTCGAGACAGCAGCTGTTGGGGTGCCACCACCTGGAGGTGGCCCTGATAAGTTAGTTATCGCCGTTGTATTTAAGGATTCTAAGGGGTCAAAGGACAATTTGAATTCATTGAAAGTTTCTCTCAACTCAGCTTTGCAGAAGAAGTTGAATCCTCTATTCAAAGTATGCATGTAATATTCAGCTTTGGCAATACAAAATTTGAAAGTTAATGTTTCCTTATCAGGTCTAAACTTTTGCAGGTTTCACATGTAGTAGCCCTCCCTTCACTTCCAAGGACAGCAACAAATAAAGTAATGAGAAGAGTTTTGAGACAGAAATTTTCGCAAGTTGGCTCTAAACTGTGATCTATGTAGTCCCTGTTCTTGGCACAACAGCTGATTATAGATTATGATTAGAATTCATACTATGAGCATAATGAAGCATTTAAACAATTATTCAATAAGAATAATGGTGGATTATCCCATCTGATGTACTTTGTTTTTGGCTAATCTGGTTGTTTAAGCATAATTTACCAATTTATAGTCGTACTTAATTAGCTTTTAAAGAGTCATTTGTCGTGAGGTATAAGGTATAATAATTTCAGGATAAAATGCAAGACTATTTTGTCCTATAATTGGATGGAGGTATTAGGTAGTCCTCAGATTATTTATCTCACCATTCATACCATATGCATGGTGGAACAACTTATTTCAGGATAATTAAGGAGTCAAATTTGACTATCCTTTCAATAGACTAATTATACAAGATAATCAAATTTTTCTAACATTGAACCTTCAAAGTGAAGTGAGTTATCCAAGTGTAAAAATTCTCAAAAATTTGATTTTTAGGTCTAGTGACAAGTTTATTGCATTCTGCTATTCATATCCATTAACAAAAGAATGACGGTTGGAAATAATGAATTTTAAATTTTTTATTTTATCTTAAATGAGAATATTTATAATCAAACAATTGTTATGATTTATTTAAGATAATGAATCTAAAATCTTTAAAATTTACATGTACTTCATTTTTTTCAGACTTAATAATAAAATTACCTCAAATATGTTATTATTAAAAACACAAAATGTAAAAATCATCTTCATTTCTCAAATTTTGTATCAAGTAAACAACATATGACACATGAATTATAATGGAATTAAGCTAATTTGAGGACCAAAAGCGGAACACAATATAATGGGACTGAATTCGAATTAATCTATAATTTGAGGACCAGAAGTGGAATTAAATTACTTGTAGAGTGGGATTACAATGCGCACCATATACATAATCGAAAAGCTTAGCAAGAAGTCCCTTCCTTCTTCTAGGCTTTTAAGTTCCACCTAACCGGTGTAAATCCTCTCCGCCGGCACGGCTATGGAAAAAATTTCTCCACAATAAGCTCAATTTCAAATCAGTTCAAAAGTTAGGGTTCCTTTTCTCTACTAGAGAGGACAAATTTCATGGCGGCAACTTTCATATTGAAACCTACCCTTTCCTCTGCTTTTCTCGGCCAAAAACTGTAAGTTTTCTTCTTATCTGCGGGTTATCTTGTGTATTGTAAGTCGTATTGAACATTTGGGATCTATTAATTTGTTGTTGGTGTATAAAAGTTCCTTCTGTTCGCTAACTTTTGTGCAGTTCGAGTAGAGGAAATTCGAAGAGGTCGGAACCCTCTCGTTCGTTTTCAAAGGGTGCAAAATGTGCGACAGACACCGCTTATGGAGGTGGGTTTTCTAATACTAACACCTAATCAAATTGAAAATCCTATGTGTTGACGCTACTATAAAAAAGGAAATGCAAGCAGATATAGCAGTTAACAGGAATTGATGAATTAGTTTTAGATTAATTACTCCGTATCCGTAAAGATTTTGAGTTAGTGTTGAAATTTGCGTTACAATGCTAAAGGGTCTTGGTGCTCAAAAAGCTGATTTGGAACTAAGTATTTAGTAGGGGAACATTATACTAGAAGAATTTGAGATGGAAACTATGTAAATTTGTCTATTCAGTACTTGAAAATGATAGAGATTTAAACGAAAATCCCGGAGCACAGAAATTTCTGAAGCCTTAATCTTTCACTATGTGCCAAATTAATGAAAGAGATCGACAGCTTTCTTTCACTTAGATTTCTTTATGTTACCAATGAGTGGAAACAGAGGGTAAATTGAAGTTAAAGGTGACTTCTCTTTTGACATTGGGTAGGTTATGTGTGTAAGTTTGATCTCTGGTTCTCTTTGAGTTGTTTGATTAACATTCTAGCCTGAAACATCTAGTTTGATGTTCACGATCTGATTTTTGAAGGTAACGTTCCGAAGTTTTCTCGAATGAATGTTTGGGACCCTTACAAGCGTCTTGGAATAAGTCGTGATGCATCTGAGGAAGAAGTTTGGAGTTCACGCAACTATTTGTTAGACCAGTATGCCAATCATGAGAGAAGTGCAGAATCAATTGAAGCTGCTTTTGAGAAGATACTAATGGCAAGCTTCATAAAAAGAAAGAAGACAAAGATTAACTTGAAAACAAGGCTAAAAAAGCAAGTCGAGGAATCTCCGCCGTGGGTTCAGAACCTCCTCAGCTTTGTGGAACTTCCACCTTCTGTAATTATCTTGAGGAGATTATTCCTCTTTGGATTCATGGCATGCTGGAGTGTGATGAATTCTGCTGAAGCTGGCCCTGCATTCCAGGTTGGTTCTGTCTCAATTTTTTATCCATGATAAGTCTTCAAAGCTCATTTGCTTCGCCAATATCCATAGGGGATGGGAGGGCATGTTCTTACGACCACACTGTCTTGCAGTGCAAATTGATTCTGGTATAAATCTCATAGTTGGTAAAGATCTGTACAACTTCTGATACCAATGTCATAAAAAATAAGATCCTGGTAGTTTCTTCCTAGCTGTCTAGCTCTTGGTGGCAGAGTTTACCACGTCCCATGCTAGTGGGAGGTAGCACAGATTCCTGTAAATGGGCTTTTTCATTACTTTCTAAAGCATTAATTTTCCTGTTAATGTTGTTGATAGTTTCTCTTCTGCAATTATGGACTGTACATGTATTGCAAGCTCCCCTACCTATCAAACCAAAAAGTAAATAAACATAGAAAACATAAGGAGACTTTACTGATTAAAAAAAAGGAAAAAAGAAAGATAAGGATACCCAATAGAGTATGTGAACCGAATTCAACAAATTAACATTCTTCTGTAAATAAAGAATAACCAATTAGTATGTAAAGAGCAAAGAGCCTATATCTTCTTTATCAAAAAATTTGCAAAACACTTATTTCTTAAATCATATTCATCTCAATGTCCTCTGCTGCCTGGGAATCTCATTGTACCTAGATATCCTTGTTGAGCATCTTCATATGTATTGTGCCATTTTCAGAGAGAAGAAATGATGGAAGGGGCTCTGGTTTAAGTAAATAAGAATTGGCCTCTTTATAGTACTCTTTGTTTCTCACATCAGTTAGTGTATGATTGTACTTTTGTTATAGAGTTCTGGATAATTCTTACTAATTGAGCTGGTTTCTGGGTTAAGTTGGGCCTAATGTCCATTTTCTTGTCAAAGTCAGACCCACGTGTCGGGTCACCCTTTTTATGTTATTCTACGCTATGTCTAACCTTAGTTGTGCTCGATTCACACATCTGTTAAGTATATGGGTTGCAGTCTTCTTTTGACTAACCTACCACTGGAACTAGTTTTCCGGATTCAATTAGGACCAAGATTCATTTTCTTGACAGTGAAGTTCCCACACCTGATTGTAGGAAATTTGAGAACCTTTTAAATAATCATGTATCTGGAACATCTCTCAGGAATCCTCTATTTTTGGCTTCGGCTTTTACCATAAGAAGGGTCGTGAACTATGAACACCATCTAATTCCTGGAAATGGGAAAAAGTCGGAACAAGTGAGGAAACAAAGCAATGTTAAGTAAAAAAGTCCACCTTTCAGCCCTCTTAAGGACTGGTTGGCTTTCTCAGTATCACTCAAGGGTCTAACTGGCTTTACTTGGAACCTACATCAGCGACCACTAGGTTTTGCAGGCTTAGTTCCAGAACAGTATAAAATTCAAAGAGTAAAAGTGATGTAAATTGCTGTTATTCTCCTATTAGTTGAAAATGCAGACATTTCAGAGCTTGACCTGCTTTTAATAATGCAAGGCTTGTATTGAGCAGCCAGTGGATGTTATAGTGGTTTGGCTGCTTTCATTCTGGATCATGTTTTCTTATTCTTCCACGACTTGAAATAATTGGCTCTGACAACAACAACGACGACGACATACCCAGTGAAATCCTACAAGTGGGGTTTGGGGAGGGTAAAATATATGCAAAAACCTTATCACTACCGCATAGTGATAGAGGCCGTTTCTGGAAGACCTAATTGGCTCTGACAAGCTTTTCAAAATTTTAAATAAATGTATACCAGCTTTATTCACAGTAAACTCCTTTTTATGCAGGTAGCTCTATCATTTGGAGCTTGTGTGTACTTCCTTAATGACAAAACAAAGAGCTTAGGTAGAGCTGCTCTTATAGGGTAAGTTGATTGGTTGTCTCAGTTTTGGACAAACAAAAAAAGATGCTGGTTTCTAAATTCCAGTATCATTTTCTGATATTTCACTTTCATCATTGACTTGTTACTATTACTAAGTGTGCGCCTTTTACATATCAGGTTTGGAGGCCTTGTGGCTGGTTGGTTCTGTGGTTCCCTGTTCGTTCCCATGATTCCTTCTTCTCTGCTGCAACCAACGTGGAGTCTTGAACTCTTAACGTCTCTCTTCATATATGTTTCCTTGTTTCTGTCCTGTACTTTTCTCAAATGAGACTCTAAAGAACCTGTTTTGCTGCAGCAGTTTTGACATGTTGCATCTTGCTTAATTCATGGTGTTCCTTCAATACTTTGTACCTTTGAGCTAGTTATATGACAATTAGAAATTGTTATCAAACTAGTAGTAGTTAAGATCAATGTTTTATCCTCCCTTTACTCCTGAATTTTCAGATGATGCAAGTGGAAGATACATGTATCCAGGCTCATTGATTCTCCTTTCACAAAGTTAAAGGAAAAATTTAGTGGAGGGAAACTGTCTGTTGCACCAGTTCATTCTATTGGTTTCTTCATTTCTGTTCTGGCGTTCTTTTCATCTCTTTATTCCCCTTCCTGGCATTTTTCTGATCGCAAAGGTTTAACTTACTATAATATCAAGGGGGAGGGATGTAAAGGGAGTAAAAGGATTTCAAAGGTTTAATCAGATCACATTCATCTGAAATCTTAACGTAGTATGTGCGGCAAATTTGTGTGGGTCACTTGAAACATTTTTCCCTCAGTTACTGGAGATGAACTCTTTTGAGTTATTGACAACTATTTCAGTATACGTAGAGAAGATGGTATTACTTATTATGCTTCATTAATATATGTTTTGTGTGCGTCTTCTGGCTTTTGACCATAGAGTAAGGTTTGGGGCACCTGATTATGATAGGAAAAGTTTGATGTCAGGTGTTACTCGACTAATTAGAAGTTCTGGCAGAACCTTGCCCTATAACTTGTTCAGGTTCCTTTTTCTAGCTTTGTCGAGTTTCAGCTATCCAGTTTTAAAACTTTGAATCAGAAAAGTTGTGAATAGTGTAATAACACAATATACTGGAAATGTGCAAAGTGCTTACAGTAGGACGCTGCTAGATTTTGGCCATCTTCTTATCAGGGGGCATGTCCAAGGGACATGAAATGTGATCCATATGAATTATGATCATAGAGAAAAGCTTGCCTTATACGTAGTTCCTTTTGTTGGAGTTTGTTGCTACCTGGATCAATTGGAGTGTTCTAGTTAGCCCTGTGTCATCAATTTTAGGGAACTTTTTTCATTATTTGCTTTCTTCCTGTCAACCACGATGATTGGAACGATGCAGAAAATCAGTCCCGTAAAGGAGAAGGGCCAATAGGGGGGCAACTGGGAAAGTAATGCTAATCTCCAGCATAAGATAACTTCTCTTGCTAGTCTATATTAGAGTAGGAAAACGAGTGAAGCATAACTGATCAAGACTCAAGAATGTGTATATGTCTAAAATTAATAATGACATATAAATAAGAAATAAACAGGCAAATAGCTAAACATAAGATGGAGAAGTGAAGTCGCTAATAAACAATAATTACAACATAGAATGGGGATGTAAACCAACCAATATGGCTCATGCAGGGCATGTTTTTTGTCTATGGTTTCCCTTTGATTTGTTATTCCTGAATGCACAGCAGACAACACCGTAAACAAAGAGGACGACAAGCAAGAGGCCAAAGTAGATGAAGGAACATATCTTCCAATCTTTCTGGATGTGGTCAAGGAATGCTATCTTACATGATTGACAATTGAAGCAGAGGTTGGTCTGTACATTGCTCCAAATCTTGCAGTCATCGTTTGCGACGGCTGACCCTCTATTGGGCATGGTCCAGTAAGTAGCATTGTGGAACTCCAAGCTGCAGTCAGTGGGTGGCTTGCAGCAACTTTGACTGCACTCACCAAAATAAAGATTTAAATTACATACACTAACATAGTGAATCTTCCAAGTCATCCAAATGAAATTTTCAAGTCAAAATAAGAATAACGACATTCTTTTTTTTTGCATTATCAATGCATTAAACTTAAATTCAGAAACACTCTACTAGTCAGGGGTTGAAATAAGAGTATAGCTTAGGGTTTGTATGAACCCAATAACTTCTCTTTAGATCATGCATTTGTATTAGGAAATTCCGATAACTATGATTATTGTGGCAAGTTCTGAATTCATAAACTTTAAATTCTCGCTATTTGCCTCCATTTGAATTCATTGAAAAATGAGATAACAGGTAAAGACAAAAGATGAGAACCTGAATACGAGAGAGTCTATATTTGTAAAAATCAGCCCCTTTGCCAGTAGGTATAAGCTGACAAAATTTGGTATGAACCAAACAACTCTTAATCTCCCCCCAATTCTCTGCATTAACCACATAATTCTGCAACCATTTGATGTAATCTTCAGATTTGGTTTCCTTATAACCTTTTCCAGATGAAGCCTTGCTCACATTTTTATTTGTGACCGAAATTGCGAACAACGTGAAACAGAACAATCCAACAATGAGCAAAAACAACAAGCACAAATATATCAACCGTATAAAGGAGACTCCGCACAAGGACCCAATCAATCCCAATATCGAAACAACCAGTAGACACATTCCCAGTATCAGCAAAGGCTTCTGCAACACTTTCTGGCAATGCAGAGCGCTGTTATTAAAATTGAGCCAGATTGAAAGCCCTATGGCTACTAGGGAAATCAATAGAGTCACACAATTAAGGAATGTAATTATGAAATTGCTTAGTCGGATCATCTTATGAATGGATTTTGAAATTTGAAAAAATGATCAATATAGTTAATATAGAATAGGAGAGACCAATATAAGCACCATAAAATTCTAATTAAAACAAACAAACAAACTAATTAAGGAGTAGTTTCTAAATTTCAGCTAGCAGTTGACAAAGTTGAAAGTGATAGGAAGAAGTTAGGGCTTAGACTGTATTATTACTTGGTAAAACTTGCAAGATAAAACTTTAAGAACATATATTTAAGAAAAAATATAGACAACAAATAACACCAAACAAACAACATAAATACAAAAGCCAGCACCCCAATCTTTGTCAAATGAAACCCAATTGCTACAAGTCAGAAAGTAACTAATAAGAAGAGCAATTTCCTTGAAACTTTTTTCCATTGTGTGTTGTGATATTTGTTTTATAAATTTGACACTTTGTTTACTATTGCTTGTTTCTCTACTTAGTTATAACGTTTTTTCAGTATATGTAACTGATTGCGCATTCCATATTTCGAGGCTGGAGTGTTTGGATTGACTTATTTTAAGTGACTTATAAGTTAAAAGTCAAATCCCAACTTTTGACTTTTTTTTGTTGTACTTTTTCAGTTTTAAGAAAGTGCTTAAAAACGTTTTACCCAAATACTTTCAAAACCTAAAGTGCTTAAAAAGCCAAAAGCCAAAAGTCAATCCAAACACCCATTAGATCTTGCTAAAAAAAGAGTTGAACTTTGTTGGAATTTATTCTGTTCTAAACTCTTAAATAAACAAGTATACTAACCGTAGACCTTCATGAACAACAAATGTGTGGCTTTTTATATCCCCTTTCAATTTTTTTGTTTGACTTTATTAATTTATAGAAAATGATCAAAGTTATTCTGAACTATGTGGAATAAACCACTTATATTCTATGTTTCATTTTGGGATTGAAAAATATCTGTCGTTATCCCAAGAGACCACAAATACCCTTCAAGTGTTAAGAGAAGTGATGTGGCAAGTCACATGACACTATTTCCGCCTCCTAAGCTTGCGAACTTTGATAGCCACTAAATTTTGTCCCAATCTATAATTCAAACCCTAACCTATTATCGAAAGATCCGACTCGCTAAAATTCACTACTAAAAAACTGTGAAAAACGACGGACTGCGTCGCTCAAAGAAGCGACGGATGAACCAACGCAATTCGTCGCATAATTAATTAATTTTTTTTTTTAAAATCGCCAATTTTTTTTAATTTAATTTAATTTTTTTTAATTACGTAGCGACGGATTGCGTCTTTTTTCCGTCGCTACTCTGGATTCGTAAAAAAATAATTATTTTTTGCGACGGACTGGACGTCTCCGTCCGTCGTTTTTTTAAAATTTTTTTTTAAAAATAAAGCTACAGAAAAAGCGACGGATGTCCGTCACTTTTAGTCAACGGTCAAAGCCGTTTAATGAAAAGCGACGGACGTAGAGACGCAGTCCGTCGCTTTTTTAAATATAA
>JBCEWC010010001.1:0-18126 GCA_038996855.1 Solanum aculeatissimum
ATATATAAAATGCATAAATTCTCCCTAAAAATCAGTTACATGTTTTAACTATTGGGACGACCTATTACATTGTCACGATCCGAAATGGAGCGTGATAACTCTTATCTTTAATCCACCAAGCCAAGTCAACCTAAACAGAATTAAATGAAAAAATGCAGAAACTAAAAGATAATGCAATCTAAAAAGGGAGATGACAAGCATAAGGCAAGAAAATCACAGTAAAAAAATCATCACAGAACTTGATGTCAAGTGTACAAGCCTACAATATAACAGAACTTAAAGAAATAAGTACAAGTTTCAATGTCTTTACTTCTCAAATAGAACAAAATAATAAATAATAGAAGTTTAAAGGTACACCGAAGAGAACTGGCTGCTACCTTTCAAACTGTCTTGAAGATCGATCCAAAAGGAATGAAAGGTCAAGAAGTACCGGGTTCAACACCTGCACAAATGTAGAAGCATGGGTGAGTACCTAACAACATGGTACCCAACAAATGAGTTCTAAACCTAGCAAAGCAATAAAGAATACAAAGTACTCCTTCCATCCCAACCACATACCTCTGAACTACCACCCTATATGCAGGAAACTCAACAGACACAACACATATAATACTTACTCATATTCGAGAATATTCATCTAAGGTACACAGTTTAATCAGAGTCATAATCTCATGGAAACAGAATTAATAGATAGCATCTATCCATAACATATAGACATCCACAAGAAACCCAACAATCCATTCACAATGTAACCATGAGTGAGGTGCAATATGATGAAAATGCAATGTCATATAATGTGATACATGTCTGTCATACGATACACATCTGTTGATCAACTTAGGTCGAAACCCATAGGGGGTCTCACTTAGACCATGTATCCATAAAAAATGACCTCGACAAAATAATCAAGCAAGAATATTATCTCAGCTGCCGAAAATGACCTCAACACGAGCACACACTGAATGTTACCTCGACACGACCAATAATACCTTGGTCCCAAATAGTAACGTCTCTCTCAATAACATCGACTGGTAGAAACCTCGATCCCAAGAGTCAATGACACTCTTTCATCTCATTTCCATAGTCTAAATGCAAATAAGCGCATAAATGAAGGATATGTGAATGAGGTATGAAATCACATGAGGCCACAATACATTTATCAATCAAGATGTTCTCCAACATAACTCAACAAATACATCATCGTTCATCACTATCCAACTCACAACACGTACGTACATCATGTTTCATGAACAATTTCCAACTCAATACATCAAGTAATACTTCACTATCAATGTATCATGTTATTCCCTAATACATTTCATGTAATTGCATATATCAATCCACTCACATTTCATTTCAAGCAATCAATTAGAAGATACAAGGTTCAACATACTTAACATAGATTAGAAATACACTTGTTTTAGCCAATAAAGTGAAGATCAATCCAAAATCAAAGTTTTTCCATTCCGATTGTACTCCAAAGCGTCGCAATCTATTCGAAATTAAATTCACAATCACAATTTGAAGCTAATGACACTAAAATCAAGCAATTCCGAGAAAAAAAAGATAAAATGATCCAAAATTTCAATACCGGAAGACTAATAAAAAATCTGATAAATTTTACATATAAATGATTTTTGAGGTTTTAGAAATCTAATGGTGAAATGAGTCCATAATTATTATTTTCTTTTTGAAAACTAAGTTCATGAAATTCTCCATTTTTTTTCCAATTAAAACCCTCAATGTGATGTTGAAATCATGAATTAATCAATGAAAATAGAGGAAAAGAGTTGAAATAATTTACCTAATTAATTCCCCACAAGAATCCCTTGAAAAATCATTCAAAATCAAGCTTGAAAAGTTAAAAACAGAGAAAAATGATAAAATCCATCACTTTTAAAATCAGATATTGTTCAGGGGCATTTTAAAATCCCATAAAATTTCTTTCTAACTAATTTAACGTCTTTTTAAAAAAAACTAAAATAACATATAACCCCTTATACAAGTAAAGGATATTACATGATCTTGTAACTAATTGTAATTTGACAAATCATAATAGATGGTGATTGTGTTATTATTTTTTTTATCAAAATATCATGTTGTGATTTTTGAATAATGTATTATCTAGTTTCTTATAAAACTGACAATTTTATGTCAAACTTATGAATATTTTAAATAGTTTATAGAATTTATGAGTATAAATTATGTTTCTTTTTTTTAAAAAAAAAATTGATTTATATTTTTAAAATCTATGACCAACCGGTAACAAGTATTAAAATTTCACCCATAATTATTTTCTTAAAGATATTTAGAAATTTATGATCAAACACAGACTAATAACTTAATCGTATTGACTAATTTATTTGACTTTTCCTCAAAGTGTAAATATTAAGGCAAAACTAATAGAGAAAAAAATATTTTATTTTATTTTTAAAAAATAATTTGTCATAGAACATGGCCAGATACATGGCTTATATCTTCCTCTATTTAAATGTAATACAACTTTTTTTTTTTGAAAGGCACAAAAGATATTACTTAATAAAATTAGTAGTTAGAGGATGAGTGAGGATTTGAATTTCATAAATATTAAATTATATATATAATAAATTTATTATTATGAAAATACAAATATTGAATTAAAATTGTTGAATTTGATTGATTCTGAACATCAATTTCTAGGTCTATATGCCTATTAGTAGCGAAAGTCCGTGTTAGTACGAGTCCAATATAAATTATTTTTTAGTCTTAATTTATGTGACATCGATAAATTTTTCCTATATATTAGAGAAAATATTGTGAAATTATAATTGAAGTTGGCCCACCGAAAGCTGCTCAAGCAAGTAGTCAATATAAATTATTTTTTGGTCTCGATTTATCACTTAAAATAATTGATTAGGATGATATAGTAAAATCGTAGTTGAAATAGCTGAGAAAATAATTTATTAGGAGTAATATTGTAAAATCACAATTGAAGCAACTGAAGCAAATACGTCAATTGCTAGCTATCTGCTTAGCCGCTTTCTTAAGTAGACATGTCGATCGAAACGTGCTTGTTTATTGTCACTTATATGGAGTATTTTATTGAAAATTTCACCAATCATAGTTGATGCCGTGAATATATGTATTTCTTGTAATATATAATTATATTTCTTATCACCTCTTTGAATATTCTTGATATCTTATAGTAATATATAATATAATACCTCATTGATAAATATTATTTCATCATTGAATTATGGAAATTGATATTTTTGTTTCTTTGTTACTTTCAAGGTTGTGTCTATATTTATTTATTTATTTATATTTTTTCAAAAATAAAAGCACCAATCAAATCACATCATGTTACTCTTTGAGATTGGAAATTAAATAATAAAATATTTAATGTTGAGATTGTAAGATTTTAAATATAATTTTATTTTTTATTTTTGATGAGAGAAAAATAATTAGTAAGTAGAGAATTTTTTTTAAAAATTCATGTTATATCTTTTATCGTGATGTCATGATAAGCTTATAAATCTCAAATATGTCAAGCTCACTTGTCCAAATTCTAACCACTTGGTTTTTTCTCTGTATTTTTGTTGAAATTTGACTCCTAATCTGTCATCAGAGGCAGCACAATCCCTTTTTGACAAAAAAATATATTATTTATATATGATTAAAATAATTTTTTATATATATATAGACGTCGAAGTCTTACGACTAGTTCAAATGACTATTTTTTCAGATTTTGAACTCCCTTGGTGACATGGCTCCGTCATTGTCTGTCATCATGTGATAAAATCTTTTGCAATTATTCTATTGTTACATATACCCCTCTATCTCATTTTGCATGACATTTTTTTTAAATTTGCTCCCAAAGAAATATCATCGTAATTCCTAAAAAAATATAAATTTAAATTATATATTAATTAAAATAAAATAAATAATTCTTTTAAAATTGTATTTGCTAAAGCAAACAGATCGACGGAGACGTTCATTCATTTTCAATTATAAGAGAATTTTGGAAGCTAGGCCCATTCAGTCTTTTGTTATCCCATGAACGTGGCCTTCTTTGATACCGTGTAACTGTAGATAAGAATCTTAATCAAAATATCTACTTGGGACAAATATAAGAATCTCAACTTCCCATATTTAATTCTCACTTTTTTTTAAAAATAATTTTTCTATTAATAATTCATCTTATATAAAAACAGCAAATAATTTATTTTTTAAAAAATAAATATTTCTATTTCAAGCTACCTAAATCCTCACTTTCAAAGATATTATAATTGTGTTTTGTATTTTAATCTTTAGAGTTAGTTATACTAGACGTGGTTCTTTTGATTCTTTCGGGATAAATTGAGTCTGTCATAATTTTTTTTTAGAATTTTGAATTATTTCATTGTTTATTTTTCACGTTCCGTGAATAGCTGAGATATTGAAAAATATTCAGAAAGACATTTTGAAAACTGATCTGATTTTATATGATGTAATTTAACTTGAATATTTTAAAAAAAATTGTGATATAAAATAAACTCATATTAATTGATGTATATAATCTTAAATCTTGAGGAATAATAAGTAATTAATGTTAAATATAAAACATGCAAAAAGATTTTTTTGATATGCTAAAAGTGAAAATGTATTTCTAGTATAACGAAACAAATAAAAATGTATGAGCTAGTTAATAATTTTTTAACAAATGAGATGATTTATAATAATTGAGAATGATATAATAAAATTAATGTTTATTTATTACTTCTTAAAAAATGTGCTAAATTAAACATAGACGAAGTGATACGATTCAAGCTTGTGTGTTAGTTATGAATCTGATTGAACTCAATAACTTTGACTTAAAAAATTATAACTTTAAGAAATTTATTAAATACATATAAATTACTTCTTTCGTCCATCTTTATTTGTTGTTTATTGACTTGACACAAAAAATACTAGAGATAATTTTATCAAATTACCCTTTGAATATAATAAATATAATATCTTGAAAAATGTAATAGAGAAATGTCTATAATCAGTAATAAAAGTAAATTAGAAATTAGATATAAAATTATCTTTTGATTTTGTAACGAGTAAAAATTGACGGAGAGAGTATAAATTTAAAATTACGTACACGCAATTATTATAGACACATTTCTTCATTTCCAAAATTACCCCTTCTCCTTCCCTTTATAATGCTCTTCCTTCTCCACATTTTCCCCAATCCCCTTCTTCCCCAATAATCCAGGGAAAGAAAGAGAAAAAAAGCCAACCAATCATGGCAGCTCAGAGCTCCAATACTCTCACCATGTCCATACTTCTCATGCTCCTCTTCTCCACCTTATCCTACGCCTCCGACATGTCCATCATAAGCTACGACGAAAGTCATATTAACCGTCGTACCGACGATGAAGTCGCGGCGTTGTACGAGTCGTGGCTAATCGAACACGGAAAATCGTACAACGCCTTAGGAGAAAAGGATAAGAGATTCCAGATCTTCAAGGATAACTTGGAATACATAGACGAACAGAACTCTGTTCCGAATAGGAGTTATAAGCTCGGATTGACGAAATTCGCCGATCTGACTAATGAAGAGTACAGGTCGATTTACTTAGGTACTAAGAGTTCCGATGACTGGAGGAAGTTGTCGATGAAAGAAAGTGATCGGTATCTCCCTAAAGTTGGGGATAGCTTGCCGGAATCCATTGACTGGAGAGAAAAAGGTGTGCTTGTTGGTGTTAAGGATCAAGGAAGCTGTGGTAAGTTAATTAGCTACTAATATTTTGGTTATAGATCTAAAATTAATTGAATATCTTTGTTAAGATGAATTGCTATATAGAGTTGACTTTAATATACCGTAGACAATAACAACATACTCAGCCGTCCTCGATACTGCATAAGATTTGAACTTGAAAACTCAAGTGGAATTATGATAGTATAATTTCTTGGTAAGGGGTTTTAGCTAGTTGCTACCCTCTAGATTCACCCATGTTATAAAGAGGATAGTATATACACATACTTTAGTGAGATATATAAGATAGATCTCGAAATAAAAATAGAAGTAAAGAAACTATTATAGAAAGTATAACAAAATATTTTGAAATAGAAAAAAATAGTAACTAGGAAAACAAATGGTAGGATAGTTGAAATAAATAAATCGAAAATATTAACAAAAATCCAAAGAAAATAAAATAAGTTAGTTGCTCTCTACTTATAACATAATTATGTTATCCTAATATAATTTTTTCACCATATTGTATAGTGTATTTTAATTTAAATTCTAGGCACGCAAACTATAATTGGTATTATCATCATTTATAATTTAATATGTATATAGTTTTATTCAACTTACATATGACTTGAAAATATAACAAGTATTCTATTTTAGACAAGAGGGAGTTGCTCAGAGGTAAACACTCAGGAAGTATTGTTCATAATAAGTTAAATTATAAAAAATAACATAAAAATTATTTACAACAAATCAAATCAAATAAATAAATTAAAGTATTCGAGAATCTAAATCTCTATTCTTAAAAATTTCTCCTAATTAATATTTTTTTTAAAGACGTATAGGATATAAACATGACAAATAATTTGAGACATAAGAAGTTATGGCGAAAAACTTTAACCAACACAACTTTATAATGATGGCAAAGCTCAGGAATTGATGTTCATAGAATATATACTATATCTAGTTTGCAAGTAGATATAAACTTATAATGTATACTTCAACTATCAAAAGAACAGTTAAACATTTGTATACTTCAATTCATTAAATTTGTTACATGGCTGAATATTTGTGTACTAATGGATCGATTAAATGAACCAGGGAGTTGTTGGGCATTCTCCGCGGTTGTTTCCATTGAATCAATAAACGCGATAGTAACTGGGGATTTGATATCACTATCAGAGCAAGAGCTGATTGATTGTGATAGGTCGTACAATGATGGTTGCAATGGTGGTCTTATGGACTACGCCTTTGAATTCGTCATCAAGAATGGAGGAATTGACTCTGAAGAAGACTACCCTTATAAAGAACGCGATGGCGTATGTGACCAAAATAGGGTCAGTATAACATTCTTGATTTCAATTGCACTCTTGAAATGAACTAAATACAAGTATAACATTTTGTTTGTTTTGTTTTAAGCAATGAATTGAAGATTTAGTTTTAAAGAAAACTATTGTGATGCAGAAAAATGCCAAGGTTGTTAAAATAGATAGTTATGAAAAAGTTCCTGCTTATAATGAAAAGGCGCTGCAAAAGTCTGTTGCAAATCAACCTGTGAGCATTGCCATTGAAGCTGGTGGAAGAGACTTCCAGCACTACTCATCGGTAATGTTTCTATTCTCACATTGGCTCCTAAACAAACAACTACTATGCCTCAACTGACGTCTTTCCTGTGAATATTGCCTTTTGATCAAAGACGTGTAGTACCAAAGAATGTAACGTAAAGACATAGTTTTAGTTTGAGAACTATGATATAACAATGATCACAGCTAACTATTCACGCGATTAACTTCTGTTTGAATCTAATACATATTTGTAATTTCAGGGTATCTTTACTGGAAAATGTGGTACTGCAGTGGATCATGGTGTAGCTGCTGTTGGATATGGTACTGAGAATGGTATGGATTATTGGATTGTCAGGAACTCATGGGGTGCTAGCTGGGGAGAGAAGGGCTACCTTAGAATGCAACGTAACGTTGCCAGCTCTAGTGGCTTATGTGGTTTAGCCATAGAGCCTTCATATGCAGTCAAGACAGGCCCAAATCCTCCTAAGCCTGCTCCATCTCCTCCATCTCCAGTCAAGCCACCTTCAGTGTGTGATGATTATTATCAATGTTCTGCAAGCGAGACTTGCTGCTGTGTCTTTGAGTTCCATAACTCTTGCTTTTCCTGGGGATGCTGCCCACTCGAAGGAGCCACTTGCTGTGAAGACCACTACAGTTGCTGCCCACACGACTACCCTGTCTGCAACATACGCCGAGGCACCTGCTCAATTGTAAGTAATTTGAACTTGTCATTAGCATGTTACTAACCATCTTTGTTTCTTTACTGACGTGATTGCTTTTCTCGATACAGAGCAAGGACAACCCACTGGGAGTGAAGGCAATGAAGCACGTTCTTGCAAAACCAATCCAGGCCATCGGAAATGGAGGAAAGAAGAGCAGTTCTTGAATTCTACAAGCACCAATACTGTGGAATGAGGTGAAAGAGCAGTTCTTGAATGCTGATTCTTCACTTTCTGACCTCAATCGTTACATCGATTATCAGACCTCATTTTCCAGAAGAAAGGTGTAGAAACAGATTAATGATTTGTATATATTGCTTCTTTACTGAAGAAGGAATATTGTTCCACTTTGTCTAATTATCAAGTAAATAGTCTTTATTTCTTATTATGATGACTCCAAGTAAATGCCTTTCATGAGGCTTTTTATTATTTGTACTTGGTTTCAACCATAATAATAAAAAGACCATCTCTTGTATCTTTTATTTACCTCATTTGGTTGTCCACCATGTTTGTGCATTTATGGGAACCTTGCTTACTAGTTTGAAGTTGAAAAATAGCAAATTGGAACAAAATAGATTTCCTAAAGCATTCAATAATTATAGTTAGATACCAATAGGGTAAAATTAAACCCAACCTGCCCAACCAGTTGAAGTTTGGGCGGGTTATTATTAGCTCAACCCATTTAAAATTGGGTTGATATGCAACTCGAATTAACTCGAGAGATCTTGTCAAAATATTTTTAAAACACTTTTTAAAATTTTTTTTGATATATTTTATATAGTCATAATAAAAAAAAGTGTAATTTAATTAAGTATTAAAATATTGAAAAAAATAAATAAAATAAGTAAAACTTAGTACAAGTTAGGTCGGGCTTGGTCTTGACATGCTTTCTAACCCGTTTTGACCTAACTCATTTTGATCTAAGCAAATTTGAATTGAATTGGGTCTTGACCCATTATAATTCGCTCAAATTTAATCCAACTTATCCAATTATCACCCCTGGATATCAATACTCTATGGAGTGAGCAGTATAAACAAAATTCCACTAGTGAAATTGGAACATTAATAGACAGATGAATTTCTTAAATTTGACGTTGGAATTTTGTTTGGACATGTAACTTGGATTTCTTAAATTGTATGTGTTCATTTTAAATAAAATGGCCCCAGGGTATATTATTTTTACAAAAAAGATTTCTTAAGAAAATCTTATAATTTGTGAAAATCTTTAAGCCGTGTTTCCAACTCTTATACAATCTTACTAAACAGGTAAATCATGATTCATAAACAATATATCGAAATATCCTAAGATGCTAAATTAATAAATCACATATCTCATATTCCTTTTATGAACAAATATCTGTGATTATATGTTATTAAAAATTTTCAAATATGAATAATTTCACATAGATTCAATGGTCCAATAAATCGACCCGATAGTAGTAACTATCTATTATTTGATAAAAATCCTCTCAGATGATACAAACAATCTCTATTTGTCGAACATGAATTATTTCTTTTGTAAAATATAAATTTATGGGTCAAGTTTGATATATTTTTTAAAATGCAAATCACAATTTCGAGTGATTGGAAACGTGATAACAAGTTTAAAAGACTATGTGCAACCATTAAAGCTTCTCTAGAGCTTGACTTTAAAATTTAACGTGTCTCAAACGTGAATCATTACAAGTGAGCAATACGTTAAAAGACTCAAAAGACGGAGATGATTTTCTAAAATTTGAGAAAAAATTAGAGGAGATTGTGAGTTGGTTCTGATGAAAACCCCCTAGCCGTTAAATCAAAACTTGATTTTAAAATTCGATATTCCTCATGTGAATTGTTTTTAGTTAATTTTATATTAAAAGAATTGAAACATCGAAAGGAGCTTATATATAATTTTTGAAATTGTTTAGAGGAGATTTGTGTTGGTTCGAATTGAAAAAAAAAAATCATTGAGAAAGATGAATTGTTGCAATGTATAAATATTGTATAAACATTATATATATACATATGTGATACATAGTTATACATTACATCTAGGTTATATACTAACCATGCACATCTAGTATATGATATACTCATCACCATGAGTTATGGTTGAAATATTTGAGACCTTTCACTCTCAATTAGGTTTTTAGATTGAAGCCTTGCAATAAAAACATAAACTCTTTGAATAACTGCAGTAAAAAAATAAGTTTTGCAATTATGTGAATCAAAATTTAGTTAAATTTTAATACTAATTTTGAGCATTGAGTGAGAATCCAAAAAAGAAGATATATTTATAAAAATAACTTTGGCAAGGCTATGCTCTACCATTAAGCTGAAGCCAACTAGGATAGTGACGAAGCACTGCTGAGCAATTCACATATCACTTGATACGAATGACTTTTGTTTTTCTGTCAGACCATAGTATTGACCTTCGATCGAGTTACGAACACGAGTAAATAAGTTGTTTGGGGGGGGGGGGGGGAGAAAGGGTTGGTTGGGCCTGCCTTTTCAAGCAATCTCCAGCCGCTCAATGCCGCTATTGGTGCTAGTTTAAGGAGTCTTGATCTCGACATACAATTTTATTTGTCTAAAAATAATTGTCACCTTAACAAAAAGCACATTCATTAAGGAATTACTTGAGAATCCAAAAAAGAAGATATATTCATAAAAGCTTTGGCAAGGCTATGCTCTACCATTAAACTAAAACCAGCTAGGATAGTGACAAAGCACTACTGAGCAATTCACGTATAACTTGATACAAATGGCTCATGTTTTTCCATCGAACCATAGTCTTGACCTCTGATCGAGTTACGAACACGAGTAGATAAGTTGTTTGGGGGAAGAAAGGGTCTGTTGGGCCTACCTTTTCAATCAATCTCCGGCCGCTCAATGCCGCTATTGGTGCGAGTTTAAGGAGTCTTAGTCTTGAGATACAATTTCATCTGTCTCAAAATAAATGTCATCTTAACAAAAATCACGTTCATTAAGGAATTGCTAAATACAATATGTAACTTATCAAATTATCCTATTTAGTAATATTTCTTAATAACTAAACACTATTAAAAAGAACAAAGCATAAGAATATAATTGAAAAAACATACAATTTTTTTTCTTGAATTTGTAAAATAATACTTAGCACTTATTTTAAGATGGATAAATTAAAAAAATAAAATAAAATTGTGGGTACCACAAATTGCCACAACCTAGAAGGCTGCCACCTAACTATAACCTTCATTTACAATTCTTCTTCTTGAAATTCGTACCTTTTTAAAGAATTAACCATAAAAATTTCTCCCATAAAAAAGCTCAAATAATTATCTGAGCAATTTTCTGTACATTAGGTCACAACCCAAAAGAGTTCTCGATCCATCAATTGATAGATCAAAAATGGTGGAACTAAAGTTTCTTGGTATGGACTTTGGTTGTGCACTTGGATCTCTAAGCAATGGTCAATTCCCAGAAAAAGATTGTTTGCTTCCCTTAATTTCCAAGCTTCTAGGTTATGCAATTGTTGCTGCCTCCACCACTGTTAAACTCCCTCAGGTTATTTCCCTAACCCCTTAAAAAAAATTGAGTCTTTTTATGTATTAATTGTGTTGTGATAGTAGTATTGAGTTAGCTCAATTTTGGATCCAATTAAGTAATGGGTGTTTCTTAATCACTATGGGTTTTTAACATATAGTATATATATAAGTTTTTACTTTCATGTTATAGTCGTTTGGTTAAAATTACCAGCAGAGTTATCTGCTGATGTGAGATGACAGATATTGCGTGTAATAAGTCGAGGTGTGGAAAAGCTGGTCCTAAACCATGGTTATACAAAAGGAGGAGTCTTTATGTATTAATTGAGTGGTTTCTGATTATAGTATTGAATTACCTCAATTTTGGATCAGTTAAATAATGGGTTTTTAATTAGATATAGAGTATAAATTTTTACTTTCATGTTATAGACCTTTGGTTATTCTTCCTATGGTAACTTCTCCAAAGCCAGGTAAAAATGGAGTCTCGATGTGTTAATCGAGTGTTGTTGTGACAGTACTATTGAATTAGCTAAAGTTTGGATCCAGTTAAATTATGGGTCTATCTTGAATACTATAGATTGATAATCAAATATGTAAACTTTTACTTTCATGTTATACTGCATTGGTTAGACTTCCAAGGCTATTTTCGTTAAGCACGGTAAAACTCGAGTCGTTGTGTATTAATTGAGTCTTATTGTGGTGATAGTATTGAATTAGCTCAGTTTTGCGTTCCAGCTAAGTAACAACAACGACAACATACCCATGTAATCCGGTGGTTAAGGGAGGGTAACAACAACAAAATCAACATTAACTAACATACCCAGTGTAATTCCACAAGTGGGGTTTGGGAAGGGTAGGTTGTACGTAGACCTTAGACCCATCTTTGTGGGGTAGAGGGATTGTTTCCGATATACCCTCGGCTCAAAAAAAATGTTTTTGAATCAGGTTGCAAGAGTAATATGACCATCGGATCCAGTTAAGTAATGGGTGTGTATTAATTACTCTGGGGTTTTAAACAAATATATACACTCATACTTTCATGTCATAGTGCTTTAGTTGAACTTGCTAAGGCTATTTCCCTTAAGCCCTTCAAAAGTCCCGTCTTTGTGTATTAATTTAGTGTTGTTAAGTAATGGGGGTTTCTTACTTACTCTGGGTTTTTAACCAGATAGTTGATAAGCTTTTATAGTCATGTTATAGTCCGTTGACTAAACTTCGTCAGATTATTTACCTTAAGCCCTTCAAGAATCTAGTCTTTTTAATTTTATTGAGTCCCATTGTGTCAGATTATTGAATCTGCTTAAATTCAGATCTGGAAAAGTTGTGGGTGGCTCGTTAATGCTCTGTATTGATAACCTCTGTATAAACTTTTTAGAGTCATGTAAATTGGTCGTTCAATGTAATTGCACCTCTTAGCCCGTTCATCAAATTAATGAATCAATTACATTTCTATCCAGAAAATAATTAGGGCAGCTTTATGAACCTTCTGTGTCATTCATTCTATTTAAGTTCATTTTATTCCATTATTAAATAAATTGTCTCTAGAATTGAAGATTACATGACCCGTTCTTCATGTGTTAAAAGGACTTTCTCGCGACCCCTTTTGCATTTCTATGAAGTCTGACGTTTCATCAATTGATTTTTTGTTGTGAAAGTCTCTTTTCTCCTTTCCTTATCGTTTTTTGGTACCTTTAGGTGGGCGTTTGGAAAAAGAAGTTGTTTAAGTTGTATTATTTTGTTTGTGCATTGGCTATAGTGATGTCGTTTCTAGTATTGGAATAGTAATTATGACCTGAATGATAATTATTTACTTGATTGATTCATTTGCTTTAGTGATGACATCAATTAGGATGTCATTTAGTTTGAGCATTTATTTTCTCGTCCTTAACTTTCTGCTAATGATTCACAGAAATACGTGATTCACTGATTGAACAAGTTTATGCCTTATTGTTTCTGTTCCTCTTGCAGATACTTAAAATTTTGCAGCACAAAAGTGTTAGAGGGCTTAGTGTTGTGGCCTTCGAACTCGAACTGATTGGTTATACCATTGCTTTGGCATATTGTCTTCACAAAGGACTTCCGTTTTCAGCTTTCGGCGAGTACCTTTTTCTTTTGATCCAAGGTACATTTGACATGCCAATAACATTAACTAAATTCTTTAGTTCCTTTTGCTATATCTTGAAAAATTAGGGCTTTGTAGCTTCTCAAATCTTTATCTTCGGAGGTGGTTGTTTTGATTCATTAGACGTTGCTTTCTGTTCTTCAATTTCATTGGGCAGATGGTGCATTACCTTCAAGTAGCTCTTCCAGAGCCTTTAATTAATGCTTCTATTGCGATTTCTCATTGTCGTATCTGCTATGCTATTCTGGTTAATGAATGATTCCTTTGTAGATGGAGTGCTTTACCTTCAGTCATTGGCAGTTGAAATTTCATTTTCATACTTTCACGTGACTGGCTCAGTTTCTCTAACATCTTATGTTTTTTTCTTGTTGCAGCTATAATTTTGGTTGGAATTATCTACTATTTTTCTCAACCTTTGGGAATGAAGACAGGGATGAAAGGATTACTGTATCCTAATTCCAACCTGCTCCATTTTCATGATAGATATTCCCATGCACATGCACAAAATATAATTGAGCCATTTATTTATGACAACTCATGTTTATTGGTGTCGTTCCTTCCATGAAATTAGAACCTGCAGTTCCTCCTTATTTGGTAAACAGATATTGTGCTGTAGCCCCGACTATTTTGGCAGGTCAAATTGATCCCGTTCTTTTTGAGGCTCTATATGTAAGTTATAGACTTTAACTTTGATCTGTTTCCCTAGCTCTGTTTGTTTTGTGGGATAAAGCATTGCAAAAAGTTTTCATTTTTCTTCATTTTAGCGAGTCTAAATGAATACTTTACCATTGCTTATGCTTGTTTAAAAATTATGAGAAAATAGAGAAGTGATTGGGAGAATGCATGACAAGTACCTTCTGCCTAGAAGCTCTTATGAATTATTTATACTATATACATAATATTTCTGATATGGGATAATTTATATGATGCTATTTTTTAACATTCCAATACTCTTCCATAAACTCAAGATGGTTAAGTTACCTTGAGTTAGCAAATTGGTGCTGAAAATAACACTTGGAACGACTGGTGCTGGTTAATTGCACTACTCATGGTGCAACTGTTGTTATGATAGTTACACAACTACAACAACAACAACAACAACGTACTGTATTCCCACAAAGTGGGATCTGGAAAGGGTAGAATGTATGCAGACTTTACTTCTACCTTGAGGTATAAAGGCTATTTCCTGTAGATCCTCAGCTCAAGAAAAAAATAGTCCAAAGCAGTCGAGAGTACGGAATAATAGTACAAGAAATAGAATATGGGTACAAGATGACGGATAGTAATAAGACAATAACTATAACAAATTCATATGATAGTCAAAGTAAAAACAACAAATAATAACAAAAATCAAAGGACCCGAAACTATACGAGCAATACTTCAACTCTCTCAAATAGTTATTTATCAGAAGTAGTTTTGGACGAATGATCGTAACGATATCTGGAATATTGATGGAGTAGTGTTGGTGGCTCTAAGGCAGACTAGTATAGGCACATTGCAATTAGAACAGTTACCGGTAAAGGTACGTGAAGAAACAATCACCAGAACAATCAAGTTAAAGAAATTGGGAAGAAATTGGAAGAATGCGTTAACTGAGTATTTTATGTGTATGAGTTCTTATAAATGCATAAAATCCCCCTTAAAGTATGACCATATTTTCTACTATAAACTCAATTCTTCATAGAGGTCCTAACACCCCCTAAACTTTTTTAAAATGGAATACTATCCCTCTAAGTGCTTATGTGTGATAGAGTGTATTTCACTCTCTTTTTTATCTCTTCTTTTGTTCTTTTCTTCTTTCACGATCACCATCCTGCAAAATCGAGCACACCAAATCGCCGCAGCATCACCACCATAGTCGAAAACACCATCTCTCTCCTCCACCGCTACTATAGTCCAAGATCCATCAATATGCACTACACAAACACACACACAGAAATCTCTTCTGTTTCTCACTTCACTGTGAATTTTCCCAGCCACCATCGTTGCACCTTCGCCCCTCAAATTTCACCCCTCAATCCCTTTTATCACCTTCTCTCTCTATATCTCCCTCTCTCAGAATTCCCAGTCTTGCTGGGAAATAGATGGTCGGCAAGAAAGTTAGCAATTGGAGGTATGCTATTGAAATCTAAAAAAGTATATATGGATATAAATTGTGTCTAATAGGATTTGTAAAGTGAGAGGCTATAAGATTGAAAGAAAAAGTAAAGATTATGCTACTCCCAGTCATGCAAGTGTATTATACCACTCAATGAAAATTTGGTCATGACACTCTTTAAGGTAATAGTATCCCCTTTTTAAAAAAGTTCAGGGGGTATTAGGACCCATAAAGAAAAAGTGTGTAGTTGACAATATGATCATAGTTTAGGGCTATGCTGCTGGGGCTCTTCAAAAATGTCAACAGGTGCATGTCGGATTCTCTCAAAGTAGTGTATTTTCGGAGAATCCGACACGGGTGTGGCATCGAATGTGAAGAGTCCGTGCAACTTAGGTTTAGGGGGATTTTATGGCTTTTCCCTAAGTGATGATGTCTTCTGATGTTGGATAATATATCGAGGTTATGGGTGGATATAGTCCTTTACACATTGAATTGAAGAAGATGACCCTGCAAAGATCTCTCATGTGTTATTCATCTCTCTTATCTGTAAGAATAAATCTCTTGTACAAAAGACAAAACTAAAATAAATTTGTAAAGGCTACAAAACCAATTGACCCCTAATATATCTGATCTAACAGTGTTAACTAAATTAAATTGTTTCAGGCTTCCCAACATGCAATCTTTCTTTTTGCAAGGATTCCGCAGATATGGAAGAACTTTAAGGTACACATTTATGCCATGATGATTCTCATTTTCATGCTGCTGTTGGTATATGTCTGGAGTAACCGGGTTTATTTGCTATGTTATGAAATTATGAATTCTTTTACCCATTATGGCTGATCATATGTATGTCTATGTCACACCTTTTTGTTCTGTTAATTTACTTGGTAACTTGAATTTCATATCAAATCAAGATATATTTATTGTGGATCAACTGGGAAGTGTAATTGCTCCTATATGCTGTGTACAAATGATGCCAATATTTTGATGGATTGAAAAGAAAGAAAGCGCTGGTCGCTCTAAAGAACTAGTATATGAAATTGATGATTGTGTTGACCTGAATAGTTATTCCTGACAGAATTGTTATAATCATTCATCAAAATCATTCGCAACCACTTTTCACTATACTTGCAGTCCCCATTTATTTGACATCTTTCAAAATTTGTTTTGCGGCTTCATCTATTATGTTCACTTGCTTTCCGTGTTTCCACTTTATTTTATACCTTTTTCCTACTATATTTATTTGTGCAGAGCAAAAGTACAGGTGAACTGAGTTTTTTGACCTTCTTTATGAACTTCGCGGGCTCCATGGGTAAGTTAACTCTGACTACTAACTTCTGCCTGCAGATTCTCCGATACCAAAATGGAGTTCTCATATCCTTTATCTCTATTTGTTGCAGTTAGAGTTTTCACCAGCCTCCAGGAAAAAGCTCCCATGAGTGGTAAACTCTCTTACTTTGTTTGATCGGTATCTTTATATGATTTTTCAGACTCCCGAAATTTGGAAGCATCAGTACCTTATTTCGTTTCAATCTTATAAGCTGACACGTTCTTTGTCCTCAGCTTGTTTTGTCAAATTTGTGTAATGAGTAGCATACTTATTGGTTACATGAAAGTTATTTTACCCACAATGTAACTGCGTCTGCGGTTCTTGTCGACTACAAGATTGACTTAGTTTTTTCAGTCAAAACATCTTTAATATATACACATACATACATATATATACATACATACATATATAATTTTTGTCAAAGTATTTATACCACTCAAAACTATGACAATAATTACAGACAAAAATATAATAGGCCACGAAAGGAATATAAGAAAAAGTACTATCCTAAGAAGAAATATTATCTCAGAAAGTCTTCGGCAAAAAAACCATACCTAAATAAAGAAAAACATGTTAGAAAATTCAATAACCATAGAAATTATAAAAATACATTAGAATGTTTTACCTGTAGAAGTACAAACCATTTAGCTAATACATGTCCAAAAAGGAATAATACTAGAGACAGAAACTCGCAACTAATAGATGAATTAAATGAAACTTTAATAAATGTGGATGAATATATGTCAGACAACGAAAGTATATATTCAATCTGTAGTTTTGAAGCAATAGAAAATCAAGAAAAAGAAATTGACGAAGACACAGATAAATTTATTAATCAACTAGGAACAGAAGACAATTTTGAAATATTAGATCAATTAGAAAACATGTCGTTAATGAATATTTTAGAACAAACAGCAAATGAATGTATCCATAATTTTGAAGAAAATAAAGGTATAGACAGTAACCCTTGTTTTATATGTAAATGGTACCCTAGTAAGAACAAAAGGGCAAAATGTAATAAGTGTTATATAGAAGGATGTATATTATGTATAAAAAATAAATTACCAGCCAGTAGATTCAATCA
>JBCEWC010010002.1:0-18126 GCA_038996855.1 Solanum aculeatissimum
ATTGCAAATATATAAATTCATCACTACTATATCTTACCAATAATTTACTATTTCAGTTTCTTTCCACTAACAATTACATGGATGCATATATGATAATAAAATTAAGATTCTCACTGAACCTTTGTGCAACAACTTTAGATGATTCCTCATTCACCTTTTTTGAAGTCTTTTGCTAACCCTTCTCTTCTCTTATCTTTTTTTTCCAAATTAATTAAGTTTTAAAAGTGTTGAATTATATTAACCTAATAATTAGTAAATATGGTATAAGTGATCCAGAATTTTAATAAAATTATCACTTTTGCTCATCAACTAATTCGACTATCTAAAATTACCCTTCAACTTATTAATAGAAGTTTCGAATAGTCCAAAAGACTCTTTTAAAAATTACCAGAATGATATTTTTCTGAAACGCAAGAGGATTAGTTTGCAAAAATAACCTAACGGGTCATTACATCATTCATCACTAAAAATTATGTTCATCCTCGAACATAAGTAGAAGAAAGTACATGAAGCTTTAAAAGATGAGGATATTTGGCACGCATGTTAGACTCCATCTCCCAAGTTGCCTCTCTAACTGGACGGTTCTTCTACTGCACCTTCACTGAAGCAATTTCTTTGTTTCTAAGCTTACGAACCTGTATATTCAAAATAGTTATAGGTTCCTCCTCAAATGACAAGTCTAGACCCAACACCATAGAATCAAATGAAAGTATATGAGACTCATCAGGCACATACTTCCGAAGCATGGAGACATGAAACACAAGATGTACGGATGATAAGCTAGGTGGCAAAGCCAATCTATAGGCCACCTCTCCAACTCGCTCCAAAATCTCGAATGGGCTAATGAATTGAGGGCAAAGTTTTACCTTCTTACCAAACCGCATAACACCCTTCATGGGTGACACTCTAAGCCAAACATGATCGCCCTCTATAAACTCTAGGGCTCAAACCCTTCTATCTGTATAACTCTTTTGTCAACTCTAAGCGGTCAACAACATACCCTAAATCATACGAACCTGCTCCATAGCATCTCTAAGAAATTTTGCATCTAATGAGTCCATCTTAGCAAAATCAAACCAACCAATCAAAGATCTGCACCATCTACCATATAAAGCCTCGAATGGTACCATCTGACTACTGGAGTGATAACTATTATTATAGGTGAACTCTGCTAAGGGCAAGTGATGGTCCCAATAGGAACCAAAATCGATCACACATGCTCGAAGCATGTCCTCCAACACCTAAATCGTCCGCTCAGATTGTCCATTTGTCTGAGGGTGAAAGGCTGAACTCACATCCAGCTGAGTACCTAGTCCGTGTTGTAAGGCTCTCCAAAAATATGAAGTGAAAAGTGAACGACGATCAGAAATGATAGAAATAGGTACACCGTGTAGTTGAACTATTTTAATGATATAAAGCTCAACCAACTTCTCTGTTGTATACTTTACCTTGATAGGAATGAAATAGGTGGACTTAGTCAATTGATCCACAACTACCCAGATAGAGTCATAACCACCCACAGTAGTGGGAAAACCCACCAGAAAATCCATGGTGATATGGTCCCACTTCTATGTAGCAATGGGCATCCTCTGAAACTCACCTCCAGGTCGTTAGTGCTCACACTTAACCTGCTAACAAGTTAAACATTTGGACACAAAATTTGAGATGTCCTTCTTCATGCACACCACCAGTAATGCTGACTTAGGTCATGATACATCTTCGCTGCTCATAGATGAATAGAATAATGAGTACAATGAACCTCATCGAGAAACAATCTAATTAAGTCACCCATCTTAGGCACACAAATTCAACCTCCAATCCTCAAAACACCATCAGGATCAAGCACCGCTTTCTTAGCCTCTTCTCCGGTTACTTTGTCTTTGATGAGACACAACTTCTTATCCTCAAATTTGCACTCTTGAATCTGGTCCATCAGGGAAGAACGAGCCTCAATGAAAGCAAGTACACCACCTTCATTTGAAAGCTATAACCTGACTAGGTCATTAACTAGATAATGAACATCCCTAGTCAAAGGTTGCTCCTCAACTTGAATGGCGGCTAGACTCCCTATGATAGAAGTCTTTCTACTTAGTCAATCCAAAGGACATCACTAAAAACTCATAATGACCATAACGGGTTCGAAAGGTTATCTTAGGGATATTTGATGCTCTAATCCTCAGCTGATGATAACCAGACCTCAAGTCAATCTTGGAAACAAAGCTGCTCCCCGAAGTTGATCAAATAAGTCATCAATACGGGGAAGAGGGTACTTGTTCTTGATAGACACCTTGTTCAACTGCCTATAATCAATACACATCCTCATAGTCCCATCTTTATTTTTCACAAACAAGACTAGGGCACCCCAAGGTGACACACTAGGATGAATAAACCCTTTGCTCAATAAATCTTGAAGTTGCTCTTTCAATTCTTTCAACTCAGCTGGAGCCATTCTATAAAGAGGGATGGAGATGGGCTTAGTGCTTGATTCTAGATCAATAGGAAAGTCAATATCCCTATTGGGAGGAACACCTAGAAGATTAGTGAGAAACACATCGACAAACTCCTGAACTACCAGAATGGACTCCATAGAAGATGGTTTAATACTAGTATCTCTAATGAAAGCCAAATAAGAAAAACACCCCCTATCAATCAATTTCTAAGCATGGATGTAAGAGATAATTTTACTAGGATAAGAACCACTATCACCCTTCCACTCAATCTTTGATACACCGGGCATGACTAAGGTCACAGTTTTTGCATAACAATAAAGAATAGCATGATAAAGGGAAATTCAATCCATCCCTGAGATAACATTAAAGTATATCATCTCTAGAATAATTATATCTACCCAAGTGTCATACCCATCCAGAGAAAGAAGACAGGATCGATATACTTGATCCACCACTAAGGGCTCACCTACTAGTGTAGAAACATGCACGGACACTAACATCCGATCACACAATAAATCAAACCCAAAAGAAAATTATGTACACATATAAGAATAGGTAGATCCAGGATCAAATAGCATAGATGCAGGTCGATGATAGACTGGGACAATACCTATAACAACTGCATTTGAAGCCTTAGCCTCGAGTCTCCTATGAAAAGCATAAAAATGAGCTCCTCTGCCACCTCCAGTCTGAGCAACACCTCAATCTCCACCACGTGGAACCAAAGCACCACTATCTAAAGTCCTTCTACCTTTAGTAGTTTGACCCCTGCCCCTACCCCTAGCCGGTGGAGCTAAATCTCTAACTGGACTTGTTGAGTAGGTATGATGAGGTCCCAAATGAGTCTGAAAGGGACACTATCGAATCAAATAGCATGGATCCCCACACCCAAAACAAGACCTCGGTCTAGAAGACTATTGTCCACCAAATGAACTACTATAGCTACCATAGGTAGAACTGTGGGACCCTCGAGATATTTGTCCACCCTCAACTGGTGGCATAGATGTATGTACAAGATCATGACGCATAAGAGATCCACCACACCTATGTGAACCTCTACCTGCTAATGAAGTATGACCCATAGCATGAGCCCTCTTAGGGTCCCCAAACTCTTCTCAAACCAATAACTCTGCCTCCTTAGTAGTGCTCATAATATACTGAAAAGAAGTCCCCTCATGAGCCACTCTGAATACATAGGAGCTAATGGAGAAATTTAAACCCCGCACAAACCTGCAGATTCTCTCCACCTCATCTAGAATCATAGCCTAGGCATGTCAAGATAATTGGCAAAAATGAGTCACGTACTCAGTGACAGTCATACCCCCACCTCAAGTCCTCAATTCTCAATCGGCTCTCCTCTCGTACACTCCAAGGAATAAAGTGATCCTAAAAGGCACTAGAGAACACACTCCAATCCACTAGAGAGGATCCAACTGCTCTGGACCTCATATAAGTCCTCCACTACTCCCTAGCTGGTCCACAGAGGTAGAGTGCAACAAAACGAACACCACACTGATCAACCAAACCCACTGCCTCTAGAATCTCATAACTCAAGGTCAGAAACTCATGAGCGTCCTCACTCCTACCACCCTAAAACTGAGGTGCTTTCATCTTCTAAAATCTCTCCAACCTAAGCTGATCATCTACTGCCAGAACTGCCTCTGGAGTGGTTTATGCCCCAATAGCTAGTGTGGGAACCACTAGGGGTTGACCCACCTGATCATAATAAATAGGGACTTGATATTGCCAAAAATCCAGTTCTCCCACTCTCATCTGAGAAACTTCCTACTTGTTTTTCGCACCACCCCCCTGAGTGAGGTTCTTAAGCATACCTATCATCCTAAAAAGGGTATCCTGAAGCAAGGGTGCAGCCGTCGGGTTTAGAAGAACCTGGTCATCACCAACTGCCATCTATGGCTCTGGAGAAGCCCCTCTAGCCTGCCCTCTACCTGGTGCCGCTCCTCAGGCACGACCTCTAGCTCGGCCCCTTCCCCGGCCTCTAACTAGGGCCTTAACAACTGTCTCAAAAGCTTCCTCACCTCTACCACCAGTAACAGTAGCTCTAGTCCTTGCCATCTGTCAAAAGAATATGAGCACAACTCATTACTAATGAAGATAATCACGCACGATGAAAGAGAATAAATATAAAAAAGTTTCCTAATAGTCTTCAGTCTCTCAAAGATAAGTACAGATATCTCCGTACTGATCCTCAAGACTTTATTTAGACTTGGATCGTACACACGTGAGACCTATGAACCTGGGGCTCTGATACCATATGTCACGACCCAAAAATGCACGTGATAGTACTTGCTCAATTCCATCAGAACAAGTCAACCTTAACCCAAAGAAAAATAGAAATAACATGTGAAAGTAACTAAATAGAGTAGATAACTAAAGCTAGAAATCTTCACAAACTTAAATACCACCCAAGGATTGGTTTTCACGTGTACAATCCACTAGAAATACATAAAATCAAAAGAAGTACAAGTTTGAACTGTCTTTGTTCTCGAATAGAACAAAGCATAAAAGAAACAGGAATAAGAGAGCTAGTCAGATGACAACAGCTACCTCTCTAAATCTCCTGGGAAGCCTCGGATGATCAAGGAAAAGTACTATTCATGTCCGAGCTCAGAACCTAATAAGTGTAGAAGCAAGGGTGAGTACTCAAAATAACGCAGTACCCAACAAGTCAACTAACAAAACAAAGCAAGTCCAATAGAACACACAAACCAACTTCATCCCAATCGACCTCCACAACTACAACCTGCATAGAAAATCAGCCTAGCCCACCAACACATAATACATAATAAGGGATAGTTTTCACAATACCACCATTTAAAAAACATACGCCATAACTTACAAGTGATAACACAGTCAATCACAGAATAACATCATGTCACACAAGAATATGCAAGAATGAGATGCAATGATTATGCAATAATGTCCAGCAATGACCTTCGCATCATAACATCACTAGCAAATACCTCAACATCATAACATCGCCGGTAACGACCTCGGCATAATATCATCGCTGACAGCAACCTCGGTATCACAATAGCACTAGTAAAGATCTTGGCATCAGAATCTCATCAGCAATGACAATAATCACTTATAATATTATATCTCAATATAGAATTCTCATCACTTAACCATATTTTTCAATTTATGTGTTACAACACCACACCAACTCACATTTACATTTAATCACCCCATTTTTATAATATTATAAATATTTCATGCATCACACATAGAAGAAAGGATACTTTGAGAATTCTATGAGAATTACAAAGTTTTGAAAGTTCATTTGCCTTAGTCAAATCACGATCAATCAAACACTTGAGTCTTCCCCTTTCGAATAGAATCTGTAGCACCACGATCTAGTCAAATAAGAATTCACAATAAGATTTTCAAACAAACACCCAAACCTATAGTCAGGTTCCTAATCTTGAGCCTAGGGTTCCATCTTAATTCCTCCAAATAACATTACTTTAATAATATTTATATAATATGATACACCTAATAGTTAATCACCTATCTCAATATGTAAAAATTCAATTTATAAAAAAAATTACAGAAATAAAAATGTGTAAACGTAAAGCCACTGGTTATGAAACCAATGGCAACATACAGGACCCAAACTACTGATCATCTTTACATTATAGACTAGCACACAACATTTATCATTTAAGAGTAGTCATCTAATTAACATTAAGAAACCCACTTGAACATACACAACTACGAAAAGTATAAAGGACCTTAAGCTTGTGATTATATCAAGGGCACCACTAACTAACAAGGCAATATATGTTTCTACATTAATGCTCCATGAACAATGTTATTGCCACTATATATATATATATAAGCATATGTAGACACAATGATTCACAGCGGCCATCCACCATATTGCAAATATATAAATTCATCACTACTATATCTTACCAATAATTTACTATTTCAGTTTCTTTCCACTAACAATTACGTAGATACATATATGATACTAAAATCAAGATTCTCACTGAACCTTTGTGCAGCAACTTTAGATGATTCCTCCTTCACCCTTTTTGAAGTTGTTCGCTAACCCTTCTCTTCTCTTCTCTTCTCTTTTTTTTTCCAGATTAAGTAAGTTCTAAAAGTGTTGAATTATATTAACCTAATAATTAGTAAATATGGTATAAGTGATCTAGAATTTTAATTAAATTATCACTTTTACCCATCAACTAATTCGACTATCTAAAATTACCCTTCAACTCAGTAACAAAAGTTTTGAATAGTCCAAAAGACTCTTTTAAAAATTACGAGAATGATATTTTTTTGAAATGCAAGAGGATTAGTTTTCAAAATAACCTAATGGATTATTACAACCCAATTTCAGGATCGAGCTTTTGGATCCCTTGTGTGGTAGTTGTTTGTCTCTTTGGTAGACCTTCGAGGATTTTATTTTATATTTTATTCTATTTGAGGACTAGACATTGAGACATGCATTGTCATTTGAGTATTTTTGTTATTAGAGGCTTGTACATGTGACACCAGTTTTGGGATGGTTCTAGTTTTGTTTCCCTATGTTTGTCTATCTTGTTAGACTATTTTATCTTCCACTTTTGTTATCATTTTGCGTTGTTCGGTGTTAGGTCGACTCGCCTTGGTGAGTTTGGTGAGTGTCATCACACCCAATTTTTGGATCGTGACAAGGATGTTGACTTAGCATCGAGAAGACCTTGGTAGATTTCCATTGTCCCTTAACTATGTGCCACCATAGGATATCATATAACACCTACCGAAAAGGTAATGTTGTAAGGTAAGGATACCTTGAACACCTACCGAAAAGGCAATGTCGTAAGGTAATAATACCTTGAACACCTACCAAAAAGGCAATACCATAAGGTAAGGATATCATGAACACCTATCGAAAAGGCAATGTTGTAAGGTAAGGACATCATGTAACATCCACTGAAAAGGCAATGTCATAAGGTGAGGTTGATTTACCTTTGCAAAGCAGACCACTCTTTTTTTGGTGTAGAAAAAACATCGAGATTCAATGTAGTAGCTTGCATGGTCTTAATGTTAATTATTGTCACTTCCCACATATATATGCTATGTTTTGAGTTTTTTATTACCTCTCATGCATGTTTTGACTAAGGTATTGATCATTCATGTCATGTTGAGCTTATTTCCATTGTATAATAGTATGCATCTTGTCTATTTTGGCTTATGTTCTCTTGTTGCATTACATTACGCATACTTAGTACATTTCAAGTACTAACACATACTTTTTGCCTACATAATCTAACCATGTAGGGACCTTAGCTCCTATCCATCCATCTTCTCGTGGTTAGTACAATCTATTGAAGACTTACTTATGGTGAGTCCTCCCTTCCGAGGACAACATCTATTTTCTATCTTACTTATGTTAAGACATTATTATTTTGTTACTTTACTTTTGAGGGTGAGCACGGGACATGTCTTGGCTCCCGTCCCACTCATGACTAGAGGTATTATTGGATAATGTGTTATGTATGACTCATGCGACACTTATGTATCTATGGAGACTTTCACTTAGTCCCTATCACTTATATGTTGTTGCTCGTGATGATATTATTAAGATGGTGAAATCCCTAAGTCCTTACTTCCCACAAAGTGCGTCCTTATTCCCTTTCCCTTGGATTTACTTGATGTGATTGAATGGTAAAAATTTCTTATCCCTTGTCCCCGTAGAGTGCGTTCTAAGTCCCGAATCCACTAGTACTACTTGTTGATGGTTGAACTACACTTTCTAACCAAGGATGTGCTTAAGTATGCTATGAGATTTGTTTGGGATACCTTTGGGTTCTCCATTCGTCATGTCGAACCTAGGTCCTGGGCTTGGATCATGACATTGCATCATCCTCATACTAACTTGGTTGGTTGTATATGCAATGTTGTATGTTTTTCTAGTATAATTCTAATCATTTTTCAACCTTTTCAATCTCACTAATTTGTCATTTTTTGCTTTATCTCACCACAATTAGTTTTTAAAAAATATTGTTTCTTAGATTCATGATCCTTTTACATTCTACCAGGCTTTTTTACATTCTTTTTGGTAGGATGTCATATTTAATAAAGAATTTGACGCTTTAAAGGCTGACAACACTTGAGATTAAGTCCCTCTTCTTCATGGAAGAAGGCTATAAAGTAGATGGTTCTTTAGAAAGATATAAAGTTTGTTTAGTTATAAAGGTGGATGTTCAAAGGATGCGTATTGGTTAAGCCAAAATCTTTTATCATTGGTCAAAATGATCACTCTAAGGTGTTTATTAGTAGTTGTAATCAAAAAAAGGTTGGAACTTTTTCAATTAGATATTAATAATGTCTTTTAACATAGGACTCTGCAGAAAAGGTTTATATGTGAATATTTGTTGGTATGCAATCTCCTGCTCTTAATCTTATTTGCAAGTTGCACAAGTCTTTATATAGTTTAAAGCAAGCATCACGTCAGTGGTATGTAACGCTCACTAAAGTTCTTCAATTCAAAGGCTACTAATTACCATCTTTAAATGACCACTCACTGTTTTCTAAAAAGACTACATCTAGAGTTTGTATTCTTATTGTATATGTCGATGATTATTTGCTTACAAGAAATGACATGGTTGAATTGGCTGAACTCAAGTTCTTCCTAGATTAAAAATTAAAGAATTTGGTCTTGGTCGTTATTTTTTGGACTCGAATCGATCAGGGAACCACACGGTCTTATTGGTACTCAAAGAAAACTTACCTTTGATTTATTGTCTAAATTTAACTGTCTCAGTAAGAAACCAATTTCTTTACAAATTGAACTGTTTAAAAAACTTTGAACTGATGTTGGTAAGCTTCTTATTGATCCTATTATTTTTCACCGTTTGGTTAGAAAGTTAAACTGATCCATTTTTTTTAGTAGTTTAGCACCTCCGTCAACACATGCAAACTCTTTATGAGCCTCATCTCCAAGCTTGTTTTTATTGTCTTCGCTATCTTCTTGATAACCCTGGTCTTGATCTCATTTTTGGATCAGCTTCTTCAGTCTATTGTGAATGTAATTGAGCCAGAAACTAATTGTTTAATCAGTTATTTCTTAATCAATTCTGAAGGTTGTCCAATTTCTTGGAAATCAAATAAACAACCTTTGGTTTTCCTATCTTCAATTGAAGCAGAGTATTATTCCATGCATGGTATAGTCATTGAAATCACCTAACTTGTTCATTTTTCATATAATCTCACTGTATCACCTTCTCTCCCATTTCTTCTTTATTTCAATAGTCAGGTCGCAATTCACAAAGCTCGAAACCCTATTTTCATGAAAGAAGGAAATATATTGAGTTGGATTGTTGTTGTGTCCCACAACAGTTTCTTGCCAGTCTTACTTCTCCTCATATTGTTGCTTTTGTTTCTTAGTTGGCCGATATCTGCACAAAACGTCTCTTAGGTCTTCCTCATCACCGCTTACTTTATAAGTTGGAAGACAAGAAGAAGGAAGCTTTGAATTCAAATGTTTCGACTTCTGAAGTTATGTATATGATATTGGGCCTGATTAATTAGTAAAAGTTGGGCCTCTGATTTGCATAAACTGAAACGAGAAAATTACACAGAATGCCCACTAAATGTAGTGGTCTTGATTTTTTGTTCTCCATAAGGGAAGTCTTACAAAAATGCCCTTTTTCACTTTAAGTTGAGTCAAGGACATTTTTGCCCCTCTATACCTTAAATATTTTTTAAAAAACTCTTTATGGTCAATTGGCTCTTAATTTTTCTATTTTTCTCTTTCTTTATTTTTTTTTCGATCCTTTGTTTCTTTGCCTTTTTTCTCCTTTTTTTTTAACTTCTATTTTTTCTTTATTTTTTAATTTTTTTTTTCTTTTTCCTTTTTTAACTTGTAATTTTTTCTCTTTCTTTTTTTAAAATTATTTTTTTATTTTTCAGTTTTTTTTTTTCTTAACTATTTTTTCTCTTTCGTTTTTTTATTTATTATTTTTTTCTCTTCTCTTTTTTTTCTTTTTTTCTTTTTGTCTATTTCTATTTTTTTATTTTTTTCATTCTATTAAGTCATCAAATTAAATTTTTCTTCTCATAATGTAGCAATGTTAAGTCTTGTCTGTGGGGCTTAACTTCTTGTTAGGACTAACAAGTCTTACCTCTAGAGCAATAGTTATAGAATATTTCATAAATTAAAATACTATGTGATATTATCAAGTCTTCGCTATAGGGTTTAATGTGTTGTTTTGAAATCCTTGGGCTAAGAGGCAAGAATTATAGAACGTATGATAAATCAAGATACAATTCAGCAGTATCAAGTCTTGCCCATGGGGCGTAACTTGTGAAATTCTTGGTCTATGTCTTGCCTTTAAGGCAAGAATTATAGAACATCTCATAAATCAATGCGTAATGTGGTAATGTCAAATCTTGCCCATAAGGCTTGACTTGTTGTTTAGAAGTCCTTTGACTAACAAATTTAACCTCTTGGGCAATAGTTATGGAGTACCTCTTAAATCAAAACAAAATGTGATTTGTCAAGTCTTGTCCATGGGGCTTAACTCGTTGTTTTGAAGTCCTTGAACTAACAGACAAAAGTTATATATATGATAAATCAAAACACAATGTAGTTGTCAAGTTTCACCCATGGGCTTAAGTTGTTAAGTTCTTGGACTAAGTTTTGCCCCTAAGGTAAAAGTTATAGAGCATCTAATAAATCAAGACATAATATAGTGTCAAACCTTACTCTTGGGTCTTAACTTGTTATTTGGAAGTCCTTGGGTCAAGAGGCAAGAGTTATTTATAGACCATGTAATAGTGTCAAGTTTTGCTCATAAGACAGAATTCGTAAAATTCTTTATCTAAGTTTACCTCTAAGACAAAAGTTATAGAGCATCTCAAAAATCAAAATACAAAAAACTATGGCAACTCTTGCCCATGGGACGTAACTTATTCTTTAAAAGTTTTTATGTCAAATATTGCCTCTAAAACAAGAGTTATAAAATATCTCGTGAAATTTCAAACCTCATATATTTAAAATAATAAATATGAAAAAAAAATTATCTTGAATCTTGGCTTGAATTTAGAAATCATTTTATTTAAAATAAATATAAAATATATAAAATAAATATTATTTATAGTTCCATAATTTAAAAAAATAAACATAAGAAAAAAAAGAAAAGAAAGGAAAAAATAGAAGAAAAAATAAAAGAAATAAAGAAAAGAAATAAAATACTAACAAAAAATGAAAGAAAAAAAACAGTGTAATCCTTGCCCATAAGGCAAGTCTACGAAGGTGAAATAACGAAATCCTTGCCCATAAGGCAGGTTTGCAAAGGCAAAATAATGGGTCCTTATAGCTGAGGGACAATTTTGTCCGAAAATATATTCTTAAAGAAATGGAAGATATTTTTGCAAAGTCACCCTTATTAGGGATATTTTATCAAAACTTTCCCCTTTTAAATTAGGGGTATTTGTATAGTTCTCTCAACTGAAACTAAGAAAAATGACTTGTTTAGCTTCCTTTTAACATCTTAGCTACATTATTTACAAATATTAGTTCTGCCTTGTATATGGAATACTAATTAGTTACAATCCCAGCCAATATACGACAACTGTTAGTTTGTTAGAATACAAGTTCCCTTTTTCTTCCACTATTATGCATCATATTTAGATACAGTTAAGAGTCGGAAGAATACAAGTTACCTCTTCCTCCTACTTTTTCATAGTTTTTATTTTTAACATATTATTTGAAGTACGACTTCGAATAAAGATTATAGATCATACGTATTATATTAATACAAACAAAAAAGATCAATTCAACACTAAGAATGACAATAATATTGAATATTTGTTCCTTAATTTTATATTGATTTAGACACCTAATATTAGTTTTCTTTAGTGTTTAGTCATATATTAATACTTATTAGACTTATTATAGCATGGTTTAGTACTTTTAAATTATGATCATTTTTATTATGACTTTTTTATTTTATGCGATTTTATTATTATTTTGGTTGAATATTTTAGGGGAAAAGATATAAATTCCCCTCTAAACTTGTCATGAAAAGTTAGTTACACATTTAAACTATTGTGATGACCTATTACACAATTGAATTACTTAAAAGTAAATTTATTTTCACTTTGACACATATACAATAGTCACATAATAAGAAACATTTCACACTCACATCAAGTGACACCATGTCACGGCGACATGAATAATTATGACAAATTTTTAAAAAAAAAATTCATGTCATCCCAGTTATTTTTTTTTCCTATACACCATTAAATCATCACTATTATTGCCATTATCACCAATTCCTACCTCCACAACCCTACATTCTACTACCTACAACCTAAATTCACCATTAAAATCTTCCCATAATCACTATCACTATAGAAAATTAATAACAATCATAAAAATTTGACTAAATTCATCATGGGAATCAAATCACCACCATTGCCATTATTGATATTCATCAAAATCACAACCACAAATTTCATCATCAACATACTCGAAAATCCAAAAAATATGGAATAATTCGAAGAAATTCAAAGTTGAAAAACTTAAATTTTGGTTTAGTTTACAGATTTTAATATGGACAAAAATAGTTTGATTTAGAATGTGAAGAATTCAAATCAACTCGGTCCATATACACACTCTGAACCATTGGGCAAGGTGATAAGCACTCTAATCTGAACTTGTTTTATTTGACAGCTTTCTTTTGGTACAAAATTAAAGAATTTGGTAAAAGATACATCTCTATCATCTTTAAGAGCTTAAGGCCACTCATCTGTCAACAAAATGTGTGAATGTGCGGAAAATAATTTATTTCTCAACAATAAACTCTTTAATTTCTATTCCAGTATGTCGAGCACCTCCCTGTAGTAGAAGCAAAACTTCATCACCAACTTTTAGTGAGCTCACTGGAATTGCTGTTCGCTGATGCCCCTCGCCTGCAGAAATGCACGGGGGAGTGTTGAGCCACAGAAAGAACAAAAAGAGAAAGACGCTTCGACTAGAATATTTACCATGAAGGGGAGAGACTAATCCAACTGTTTCTGCATTCTGCAAGAGAATAGAATAACTTTCATCTTCTGATTCCACCTTCGTAATTGCCAATTTCCAAATTAGGATTAGAGATACAGATAAGACAAGTGTAATTGGTTGAAAGTTAAACCAGTCCAAGAAATTTTACACTAGTTCTTCATTTTCAAGTGAACATGTTGGAAGTTGCAGATGCTGAAACTAGTAGTATTAAGAACAGCTCAATGACTTATATGACTAGCTAAACCTAAGTATTTTCCGACTTGTTCTTTTGCTGACGACACCTTCTTTTACTTGAACAAGAAGATTCAGCCAGAAGTTAATACTTCACGTCTGTCAGGTGTAAACCATCATTTGCAGATTATAACTTCCCCTTTTTTTTCTTTTTCTTTTCGTTTTTTTTTTTGTGAAAGAAGAAGCTATGATATCATTGTCAAATAACACTTGTTCAGCTAATTAGATTTCCATTTTCCTACTTGGATATTTTAATATGATTAATAGTTGTATTATGATTGTATCCGTAGCCACACTATGCCAAAGTTACATGAGCAAAAAAATCATACAAACAAGCAAAGAAGGCAGAGAACCTTTTATTTTAGCAGAGATGGAACGGTTCACAAACCTTTGCCTCCACAAGGATCAGTGGTCTGGTCTCAACTTTTACACGCCCAACAATTGCTGTTCGCTGCATACCCCTTTGATCAACCACAATGACCTCTTTGCCAGACTTGACTTCCGAGAGATAGCTAGTCTTTCCTCCAGGAACAGCAACATATGCATGAACAGGCCCCTGCTAAAGTCCAAAGAATTGTCATACTGAAGACCACTGACTGTAAATTATAGTTTGAGATGCATTAACGCAATTCAACACCGAAAAGACTTGAGGTTGAGGATCTGGAACAAAAACTTATAAAAGTCACAAGGGGAAATGCAGTTCTGGTAATACTAGAGATGTCTTCTATAGAGGTTAGCATTAAGATCCAATTTGTGGAGATAACTTTTTCACGAACCACCAGAAATGCTAACGAAACATTGAAATAACAAAAATGATATTTTCACCATCAAGCTATCCTTTCAATAATAGTTCTTGTCCTTCTCTGACTTTACTGAACATTTAAATGGCTTTGACGCACCGCATTAACTCGAAAAGGCCTGCTAGAGATGTAATTTGACTCCAAGCATTCTGAGTGAACAAGGAAAAGCCCTCTTGCAAAGGATCCAACCTAAGGGACAAAAGTTATGCGGTAAGAATGAAATTGAAATGCCAAAAACTAAGACTATCTGCAAATTGTAGACAAACTGAAATAGACAGGACAGTAGCAGCAAACCAGAAGACCTTCACCATGTCTCATAAGGCTGCAGATATCCACACAGACGCGGTCGCCCATTCCAGTCACTTGAACATGAGTTATTTTGGCTTTCGTCAAGTTCAACAGACTATCCACTTCACGTCTTCTATCAAAATAACCCTAACAATGACAACTGACATCAAAAGCCAACTCTTCACCAAGGAAGAATCCTCTGTTGAGAAGGAACTACCTTCAGTTCAAGGATTGCACCAACATCCTCAACTTTCATTACTACACCACCCAAACCGTGTTCCAAGGCCTAGCAAAGCAGAAAAGATGAAGTGAAACTTGGTGCTTCTTAGCAGCAGAACACCAGTCTAAGTACCGTAAAATATCCTACTTTGTGTGAAACTTTACTTTCTTAATGACTTAAAGTTCAATGTAGTATACTACCTCAAGAAAGACTTGAGCTTCTGATTGTGTCTTTGAGACAGCAAGTACAGTTCTCTGAGTGCCTTGAAAAGCTGCAACAATGTTTTCAGCAGGTATCACCTATGGAATGAACAAACGTAAACTAGCAATTGAAGTGGACTCATATAAGATGGAGAATTTAATGTACTTGGAGAAATGCAAGGGTCAGCCAATTAACAACTAGAGTGAGCATCCAGATGAACTCACACTGTCACACAAATTCAATAAAGTTACACATAGTGTTGGTGAAATTACAAAAAATTACAATAGCAATTGAAAAGTAAAATGAAGAAAACAAAAATTCTTCAGGATGAGGCGCGGATGTCTCGCTCTCTTTAAGGAGATTCAAGCCCGCTGCAGCAAATGTTTTCAGCGGTCCAACAGTATTCTCCTTGACTTGTCCTCTCCAGGATACAATAGTCTAATCACAAAAGTGTAACTCAACAAACTCTGGACAAGACTTGAGTCTCAAGATCCACAAAAAGAACACCTCCCTTCAACTAATAAGAACTCTCTTTTTAACAAATATTTATACACTCTAGGCTTTTCCCCTAATTTTCATATTCCAAAACAAATGAAGACTTCCACTATTTATAGTTGAGAAAGTCTTCCATGCAATGAATAAGAAGTAATTAAGGTAGATAAATAGGCTAGAGGTTACATAGGTTATAAGGTGTAATGGAGGAATAAAGAGTGAAATAATTTAAAGACAACAAATGCCATCAATGGGAGCATCAACGGATGAAGCAATGCTACAACACTTAACAGGCAAACTGCACAATTATTGCGCTAAGTAATGCACCACAATGAAGAGCATACTATTGAATACTCCACTAACCGCTAGGAATTCTAACTGCCAAAATGAAAGAGACTCACTCATAATGCCTAACAGCATAATGGAGGCAACAACCTCTCCACTAACTACCACTCTTAACACCAAAATTAAGCAAATTAATATACAAAATATTAATATTAATATGCCTATAAACCAACACATAGAAAGCAACTCATTCACCCCAACCAAATTGAGGCATCATTGTTAGCATGATGGAAAGATCATAGAATATGTTGTATGATCTACATTTAGTGTAGAATATTGTGTAGCATTAGTTATAAGATTTATACAAGAGATATTCTAGATGTTACATTTAGTGTAGAATATTGTGTAGCATTAGTTGTAGAATATATGTAAGAGATATTCTAGATGCTACATTTAATGTAGGGTATTGTGTAGCATTAGTTGTAGAATATTATGCACATAAATTTTGTAGGATTCACAATAAGGGTAGAATATTTACTCGTGTATAAATACTGATGTATTCTTATGCATTTGAATGAATGAAGACAATCATTCCTTAGTTCCTCTCGTGTTTTTGTCTGTTCTTAACAATCGTTGCTTGATTGTTGGTCAGAAGATTATATTCAAGCAACTTCCAAAGGTTTAGCTTTTGAAAAAGAAATCATTTAGAAATTGCTGTTAAAAGTCTGGAAATGATTCTTCCATTAGTGTGGTAACAGTTTGCAAAGCATCTTTCGACAGCAAATAATATTGTAAAAGAGAAAGTGCAATGAGTACCTGCCAATCTAGTAGATTAACAACAACTTTATCTGGCTGTTCCTCTGATATTTGAAACTGTTCTAACTGCTGAGGGGAAGAAATCTCAGCAAATGCAGCAACTCTCTGATGCTCATGATCAATTAGTCTCCCCTCTTCAATAAAGAGAGGATATATCAATGCAATTGCTGCATGTGATAGAACCAGAAATGTAGCAGAACACAATCAAATGTTGTAGAGAACTTCACGATTCGAACAAAATAAGGGAAATCCATGCTCAGTATCCATAGTTAATCAGGAAGAAAACATGTATAGGATATAGAATCAGGAAAAGCCCTCTTGTTTTTTATTATCTTGCCCTGACACTGAATTTTGTCACATAGCATTGAATACTGAAATTCTCACAATTCAGAGGCAGGTCTCGGAGTTAAAGACAATTGTTATTTGTTCGTCAATTCGGGGTACAGTCCTCCCAATATGACTTACTTTTCCTGAAAATCTAAACCTTGTTGACTACAACAAATAGTCGCAATTATAAATAAAACAGTGACTATGGCAGGGGTGGTAACAGTCTGCTCTCTCGCAACCCCTACTCTAATTAAAAATATACAAAGTCAAAACTAAGCTCACACAAACCATAGGTTGTCAAACAATTCTTCCACTAAAAATTAAAGTACACTTTTACTTGTCCAATTTAGAAAATCAAGAGATAAATTTGTTTACGGTGGAAACAGCACAGTTAAACTTATATGAGGTCAAGGACACACGTTATCCATTTAGACCTTTAGGTTAGGTAATAACAGTTGCATATTGTGCAATAAGCAAACAACGAATTGGAAAAAACAAGTATGAAATCAGTAAAATTACCAACAAGGATTGTGGTGAAGCCTTAACCAGAGGTCTCGGGTTCGAATCTCCTTGGATATGGAATCATCTTTATTAAGGAGCGTTTTACCCCCATGTGAGACTTCCCAGCGCGAATTCGGGTTTAGTCGGGCTACAATGTAATACCGGATACCAAGTAGGAAACCAAAAAAAAGACATTAAAATTGTCTAATAGAAACCTAAAGTACTAAGACCAATAGGCGCGGGCCACTATCACTTAGGAGTTATTTGGTATAAGGTATAAGATATAATTATCGCAGGATAAAATACATGATTATTTTATAGTTAATACCAGGATAATTTATTTCCAACCTAACGACCCTTAGTTCCTAATTCAACCTTATTATTATAGTCATTTCTCAAAGGCCCAGTGGCGGATCCAAGATTTTAAAGTTGTGGGTGCTCTCTTTGCTTAACAACAGCGGAATCAAAATTTTTACTGAGTAG
>JBCEWC010010003.1:0-18123 GCA_038996855.1 Solanum aculeatissimum
TCTATCATAATCAAACTGAGAATTGTTTCTTGAACATCTCTGTATAACGGAGACATAATCTTTAATAATAAGATAAGTGTTTCATCTTATCCTCGTCCTACTCCCCAAGACGTTTTAATAGAAGAACGTGATTGGAATCAGACTAATACTTCTTATAGTGATTCTGAAATATATGAATGAAATCTTGATGGATTGACTGATAGACAATTAAATATTTTAGAACATCGTATGATGATGTATGCCATCATTTGCAAAAGTGTTCCTACAAATACTGATAGAAATGTTTGTAGAATGATTATTGTTGGTTTTATTGGCCAATTTCGTGGCTGGTGGGATAATTTTTTGACTACTCAAAAATGTGTTGCAATTAAAAATGTTGTAAATTCGAAAGATGGTGTTAATAACTTAGGATTTGCCTTAGCAGTAAATAGAGAAGATGTTGTCTATACTTTGGTTATAATCATTTTAAGAGATTTTAATGGTAGATATACCAATCAGCACGAGACTATTAGAACATTATTAAATGGTCTTAGATGTAAACATCTAGGAGAATTTAGGTAGTATAAAGACATCTTTCTCAGTAGGGTTATGGATTACCTGAAACCCGATTAGCCTATTGGAAGACTAAGTTTATAGATGGACTTCCTCCATTATTTGCTGAAAGAGTTAGAAAGGCTCTCAGAATACAACAGAGTGATATTCCTTGGTAGAATTATACTTCAGAAAACTTATAGGATTCTGTACTCAAGAAGGGTTAAACCTTTGTAATGACGTTAAATTGTCTAGGCAAATTAAGCTTGATAAGCTCAAAGAAAGATCCCAATTAAGCCATTTCTGTGATCAGTTCGGAATTGATAATCTTTCTTATCCTAGAAAATCTTCTAGAAAAAAGAAATCTAGTAACTATAGAAAGTATGACCCTGATAAACCTTATAGAAAAAACGTTCTAGATATAGAACCAAAGAACAACATGATGAGAGAAAAGCTCATAGAAAATCTTCTAGATTTATCAAAAATAGATCTAAGTGTGACCTCGCTAAGATAAAATGTTACAATTGTGGTTAATTTGGACATATTGCTCCTAACTGTAAGCTTGAAATGCTTAAAGCTCTTGAACTTGATCATGATTTATATGAAAAAATTTATGGTATGCTTTATACATCTGGTTCTGAATCCGATTATAGTTATTCTGAAACTGATAATGTTTCTGAAGATGAAGTAGATCTATTGGATATGTCTGGAAGTGATAATAACAATGCTACTTGTGATACTTGCAGTGGTAATACTTGCACTTGTGATAATGATCTTTATAAACTACAATCACAATTTGAAGATTTGAATATGAAACTATTACTTCAGACAATGTGCTTGAACTGTTAAAAGAAGTTTCTGATAATAAATTTCATGAAAAGATATTAAATATGACTACTACGTCAAAATCGTCTAATTCAAAACAAATTTATACTCCAAATGATATGTTTGATTATACTCCTCCTTATACTTTAACTGAAGTAAACCGTCACCTTGCTCAACGACAAGTTTCTACCAGAGATACTATTTTTGATGATTTAAAAATAGAAGTTGAAAATTTAAAAAAAGAGATTAAATCTCTTAAAGGACAGCAAAATATTGCTAATGATCGACTTTCTTATTTAGAACAAAAAACTCTTTCCAAAGGAAAAGAAAAAACTTGAGAAAATAATCCCCGAGAAAAATCTTTAAATTTATTAACTCCTCTTGACAAGTAACATGAGTCTTTTCTGGCAATGATGTAAGTTATAGTTGCGCATAAATGGCACATTACTTGCACAATCTTGATTGATAATCATTTCACTATAACTGACATAGCTATGATAGATAGTGATGCGGATGTTAGTTGTATTCAAGAAGGATTAATTCCTACTCGATATTTTCAAAAAACTACTCATGTTGTTAGATCTGCAACAGGTGATGCTCTAGATATAGAGTATAAACTTCCTAATGTACATATTTGTCAGGATAAGGTTTGCATTCCTCATTTCTTTTTCCTGGTTAAAGATCAGATATATCCCCCAATTATATTGGGACTTTCATTCATAAATGTTATTTATCCTTATACATACCTTGATGAAAAGGATTTCTCTGCCACTTATAATGATAAAAAAAATATCTTTTAATTTTGTGACTAAACATGTTAGTAGGGATATTAATACGCTTGTTGATATAAAACAAAAGTATGTTGACTCTTTACAAATAAAACTGTTTAGCATGAATATTCATAATACATTAAAGCCTGCTAAAATACAAGAAAAAATAAAAATAATTTCTGAATAATTAACTGTAGATATTTGTGTCGATCATCCTAGTGCTTTTTTGAATCGTAAAAAAACATATTATTACTCTTCCATATGAAGATGATTTTTCTGAGAATAATATTCTAACAAACTCTAGACCCTGTCAAATGAATATCGAATTAGTTGAATTCTGTAAAAAAGAGATTGATAATCTTTTATAAAAGGGATTAATAAAACCTTCTAAATTTCCTTGGTCTTGTACTGCATTTTATGTAAATAATGATGCAGAAAAAGAACGTGGAGTTCCTAGATATTATAAACCTTTGAATAAACATTTAAAACGGATTAGGTATCCTATTCTGAATAAAAAAGATCTATTGTCTCGTTTATATAATGCTAATATATTTTCAAAATTTGATTTAAAATCTAGATACGGGCAGATTCAGATATTTAAAGAGCATACTTATAGAACTACTTTTAATGTACCATTTGGATAATACGAATGGAATGTTATGCTTTTTGGATTTAAAAATGCTCCTTCTGAATTTCAGAAAATAATGAATGATATTTTTAATCCTTATATGGACTTTATCATTTTTTATATTGATGATATTTTGGTATTTTTCAAGATCCTAGAATTGCATATTAGGCATCTTGATATTTTTAAGAAACTTGTTATACAAAATGGATTGGTAATATCTAAACCAAAAATGAACTTATATCAAATAGAAATTAGATTTTTAGGTCATAATATTTGCAAAGGAAAAATTACTCTGATACAAAGAGCTGTTGATTTTGCTTCAAAATTTCCTGATGTTATTAATGACAGGCTGACAAAGATATTGAAGATGTAGAAAACTTTATTCAAGAAATAAAAAAAATGAATAAAAAATGATCAAATCAAGCTACAGTACAGCCGCCTGAATAGTTAAACTATTCATGAACAGTAGATATATTGTTCATTACTGTGTAATATCACTGTATATGGGACCAGATGTGGGTCCCGTTTTACTATTCCTACGCGTTTTCTTTTTCTTTAAATAGAAGTGTTGGGAGTACATTCTGCATCCAACAATTTTCATTTTCCTTTCTTTGCTTTCTCTCTCTAAATCCCTTAGCTCTCCCTTTTTTCTACACTTCCCCGCGTGTATAGTGTAATTCGATTGTAATAGTAATTCATCAATAATAATTTACTTTTATCAGAATCGGCCTTAGGCCATCACAGGTATTTACTATTTTCTAAATATTATTTTATATGTTAGCCTAATCACCTATATCCATGTCAGCTATCTAATATCTCTTATACAATTACTATAAGGAACCAGACTCAATCAAAATATATTTTTTTTTTAGGTATAGCTTTTTGACTTGGTTCTAAGATAGAGATACAGTCGTGTTCAATATTACTATGTTGGTTTTGTCTTAGTGACTAAGTTTAGCAATTTGTGAAGTAGTTAAATGCTCATTTATTAGTCTGGCTTAACTGGAAAGGCTTGGATATAATCCCAATAATTTATTAGCCTAATGAAAGGCTAAACAGCACGTGTTGGACTAGCATTAACCTAAACTATTAAAAATATGATAACGAAAGGGACTATTCCGATGTTCTTGGGATCGGATTAATGCAGTCCAAGAATGGAAAAATCTTGGCTTAGTCCGGAATTCCTATGAAAGTCTATGTTAACGGAGTAGGTTGTGTTTGGAACCGTAAAATATCTTTTTTATTCAAAGACTGCACGAAACGTAAAAGAATCCGCAATTACATTGAAGCGATCCTGCTAGGTGACTGGATGATCGCGCGGATTACCATCAGTCGCCATGAGCTTGGTATTAGAGTCATGTTAGTAATAGTAATAAGTAGTGTTAGTTCAATACAAGTTATTAAGATGAATATTATTAAAAAGCATACTACTGTTAAAAACAGTAGAAAAGAAGAGCATGATATGCCCCATCAATTGGATCTCCTTAATAAATGGACTATTTCAAAAATTCAACCTAAGGTTATATACCAAATGGGTACCTTTGAAAAAATGGGTTTCAAACAAGTTGTTAAAACAACAGAAGAAACTATTATTGTTGTTTCCGATCATGAAACTTTTAGATTATTATCTGGAAGTGATTTTGCTTATAAAGATACTTATAGATTTATGCATATTAGATTGGTTCAAGTTGCTTTTAAGCCCCTCACATTAAGAGGATTACCTGAGAGTTTCATAGCAGCTCTAAGGGATGACAGAAATCAAAATTGAAAAAAATTCCTAATAGGGACGATACAAACCAGTTTGGCCTATGGCCCAGTCTATTTAATGTTTATCCTAACTTACAAATTTCTTTAAATGATGAAAACTCTTTAAATACTCTTATATTGAGCATAAAATTGCATGGTTATGATTATTTGCCTGGTACTGAAGTTATATGTATCTGTTATCAAATTTATTACAAGCCTTTATACACTTTAAATCCTATATGCAAAATTATGGATTTTAAAAATGAAACAATCTTGATAGAAACAAATTTTAGCAAGTCTAAAATCATAACTAGAAGACCCATAAAATGGGATGAAATTGATTATCCTAAAGAATGGGTAATAGAAAAGGCAACCCCACCCAAAAATAATATAAATCCAGAGATCTCTGATATTGAACAAACTCCTGATGGTACAGTAAGGATTAAATTTACTGATCAAAATTTATTAATGGGTTACACTGATAATATAGGATTTCCTTCAAGAATGCTTAGATCTAATTCATCTTATGTATCTCCAGTAGATTACATTGTTGATATGCCTTCAAGAGCCTCCACTTCTCAGATAAGAGAAGAAAAATACTTTTATAAAGTTGATAATATCAAGATTGAAAAAAATATTGTCACTCCTAATATGAAGGACCCTACTGAATCTGATATGAATTTTCCAACAGGTATTTTTAATGGAAGAACAAAAGATTGGTTTTATCCCAGGGTTACTGGTTAAACGAAAGATTTCAGATGAATTTTTCTTACTCATATGAGAATTCTTTAGAAAATGATTTTTTTTAAAATTTTAATAAAACTTATAGAGATTCTATTCAAATAGAGTTTTATGATGATCTGTCTAAAGCTAATAAAGTTATTTCTTTTGTCCCATAATTTATAACAAAGTATGTCTATAAATATTTCTCTGTCTTAGAATATGATTATAAATTACCCAATGGTAAAATCCTCACTGCGAATTTACCACCACAACAAAATTTTCAAATTGAAAAGGATAATAATAAAGTATTTTTCAAAGCTTGTTGTGACCTCATAGAGGAAAAGAATACTGTTTTAATAACTACTAACCAAATTAGGACGATAATGCACCAAAATAATTATACAAACATTTATTTGAGTTTCCTAAGAGAACATATTCGTCCTCTCTTTTCATAATAAGATTGATAATCTTGTTTCAAAAATTAACCAAAAGGAAGTTGTTACTCCTACTATTCAACCCCCTCCAGACATACAAGGTTTTAAACTTTTAAAGTACGATTATATAGAAGTACTTTTACGAGAGAAGTTTACAGGTTTAGATCTTAATAAAGATATTAAACCCTTACAACAAGATAATAGTCCTGATGAGATTAATAAAATCTCATAAAAGTATGCTTCAAAGTCAGCTCAAAGGATGTTCTACTCTCCTAGACCAACCCCTCAAGATATATTGTTAGAAGAAAAAGATAATATACCACCATATATTGGGGCACGATTGCTACTTTGTCTCTTTCGCTTAATGCAATATATATTTTTTAGTTTGTTTAAAACAAATATTATCATCTTTAATAAAATTATTTATAACTATACACAAATATTTAAAAATTAGTTAAATCATAAATTTTAAAAATTCTTTTTCTATTAAATATTGTGTCAAATAAAATCATACCATATAAATAGAACGGAGGGGTATTAGTCTAACTACCATAATTATCTAAATTGCAATCTTGCCCTCGAAGACCCCAACGACCATCCCCACCAATACACTGTACTCCCTTTTTCTAATGGGGATTGACTCATTATGAAATTGTCTAGAAAATACTCTGTTAATGCCATTCCTCTTCCAATTATCTAAATTCCAAAAATTTGTAAAACACTTTGAATCTTCCTTTCAACAACCACTCGTTTTTCTCACTATTTTTACCTATATAAGTAGCCATGCTCAAGCAAATTAGAGATATACCCAACAAAACTACAACACTTACACATTAACTTTGTGTTTACTGTTACCTTTTTTGAATTCTCAAAATGGTTAATGAAAAGCGAATCATAGATGAAGTTTCCGGTTGGCTTACGGTTTTTGACGACGGTTCAGTAGACCGGACATGGACCGGTCCACCCGAAGTCAAATTCATGGCCGAGCCAGTTTCACCGCATGACAACTTCGTTGACGGCGTCGCCGTCAAAGATGTAGTCGCCGATGAAAACTCCGGTAATCGTGTTCGTATTTACTTACCTGAACGTAACGATAGCTCCGTCGATAAGCTTCCCGTCGTTCTTCACTTCCACGGCGGCGGTTTTTGTATCAGCCAAGCTGATTGGTTCATGTATTATGCTGTCTACACTCGCCTAGCGCGTGTGGCAAACGCCATCATTGTCTCCGTCTTCCTCCCTCTAGCGCCGGAGCACCGCCTCCCTGCTGCCTGTGATGCCGGCTTTGCCGCCCTCCTCTGGCTACGTGACCTCTCCCGGAAGCAAGGTGACGAGCCCTGGCTCAACGATTACGCAGATTTCAACCGAGTATTCCTCATCGGAGACAGCTCCGGCGGCAACATCGTCCACCAAGTCGCCGCCAGAGCCGGCGAAGAAGACTTATCTCCGATGAAACTCGCCGGTGCAATCCCGATCCATCCAGGCATCACACGGTCCCAGCGTAGCAAATCGGAGCTAGAACAGGAACAAACCCCCTTTCTCACCTTAGATATGGTGGATAAATTTATAGCACTAGCTTTACCGATCGGGAGCAATAAGGATCACCCGATAACTTGCCCGATGGGTGAAGCGGCGCCGGCGGTGGAGAAGCTAAAATTGCCGCCTTATTTGTACTGTATAGCGGAAAAGGATCTGATAAAAGACCATGAAATGGAATTCTACGAAGCACTGAAAAAAGCAAAAAAGGATGTTGAACTGTTTATCAATAATGGCGTGGGACACAGTTTTTACCTGAACAAAATTGCTGTTGAAATGGACCCTGTCACTGGTTCTGCAACTGAAAAGCTTTTTGAAGCCATTGCAGAGTTCATCAACAAGCATTAATCAGAAACCTATAAGACTATAGGTGCAAATAAGCATGGGAATTTAGAAGAATATTGCATGGTGAACAATTTGGATGGTTGTGAACTTGTTATCTTCTTGTGTTATTATATATAGCGTTGATTTAAATATGATCTTCATTTTGATTGTTATTTAAAATTTGTATCACCAGATAAAAAGTTACTTTGAAATAATTATATGATTATTTTAATATTTTCTTTTTGATTATTTTATTTTTATTATTATTTATTATTTAATTATTTTATTTATAAATTATAATAATTAATAACTTGAAATATTTACTATAAATTTTGTCCACTTTCAAAATTCATCCATGCCATATAAAGTGGGATAGCTAGATGATATACATTATTTCAAAATTACGTAATATAAATAACAATATCTATAACTTAAAATTTTAATAAAAATATTTAAAAAATTGATCGACTCTCAAAATTTCATATTTGTCACACAAATTGAGAGACAAAGAATAAATTATGTATTTTGAAAAATACACCAAAAATATTATAAATCACTATAATTAATAATTTAAAGTTCATACAAAATTCTAATTGAGTCTCCTACTTTCATTTGTGCCACATAAAGTGAGACAAATAAAATAACAAATATTGGACCGTACTTGCACGGACTCTTTATATCAAGTGTATAACATACAAACATACTCTCTTTGTCTCATTTTAATTAAATTTCTGAGATAATGCACACATTAAGAAAAATATTCAAAGACAAAATTTACATCATTCTTTCCACTATTGCCCTATGTAAAATAATAAATATGTAATGTAATTTATCTCCTAAAAAATATAAAAGTTCAATAAATGAAAGGGAAAATATGAAAAAAGTTTCAAACATTCACCTTGAACTTTGAACAATTCAAATATTGTTAAAATTAAAAAAAAATCTAAAAAATTTAATTAATTTGACACGGAAAAAGTATAATTTTTCCCACATACATATACATATAAACATACACTTATACAACTTTTTGTGAAGTACGAATATCTTTTAGTTTGTAATTAAGACACTTAATCATAATTTAATAAAAAATAAACTAAATCAAATTTGAGCCATTAAAATAGTAAAGGACGCATGTCAGTAGGGGTGACAATTGGCCGGTTAAATTAAATTTGAGCGAGTTAGGTCAAAATGGGCTTAGTAATGGATTATAGAGCGGGTCAAGACCCAACTCGACCCATTTTTTATTAAGTTTTATTTATTTTATTTATTTATTTCAATATTTTAGTACTTAATTAAATTATATTTTTTTTATTATGGCGATATAGAATGTATCAAATTAAAAAAAATGGGTTTTAAAAATATTTTAACAAGATCTCTCGAGTCAATTCGAGTGGTATATCAACTCAATTTTAAATGGGTTAAGTTGAGATGGATTAAGCTAATAAATAAATGGGTTATTAACTCGCTCAAACTTCAACGAGTTAGACGGATTGAACGAATTAGGCTTAATTTTACCACCTCTGCATGTCAATAATCCAACCATATATTAACAATTAAAGTAAAATTTGAAAGTTTTAACTTTTCTGCAAATAGAAAAAAAAAATTGCCATGTATATACTTATTAACTTACTCAAAATATTATATGAAATGTCAATTTTATTTGTTAAAATAAAGATGTAAAAGTGCTAACATTTTCAAAGTAATTACCACGTAAAGAATTTACAATAATTTCAAAGAAGTTTCCTTCAGGGGCGGACCCACATGTAGGGTGTTCGAGCACTTATTGGCCCAACGTAAAACAAATATAGGTATACAAAAAATATTAGAAAATTTATATAATAAATGAATTAGCACTCAATGCATAATTATTAGATGTAGCTTATTGATTTTTAAGTGGGTGCTAAAGCATTGTAGCCATGAGTGTTTCTTTTTTCTGTTCCTATGTATAAATCATTGAGTACTTGTTCTAATTTTTTTATATATATGCTCGACCTTCTCTCTATTAAATCACAAATTTTCCCATCCAAAGTATATAACAAGTATAACTTTTATATATTTATAAAAATATTTAATTTATTATGTAAAACATATAATATTTGCAAGTATAAACAATGTTATTATTACTCTTTTTAATTTAAAAAAAACCATACATTAATATTAATATTAAACATAACTTTCTCATTAACTTTTTTTTATGATTGTGTTTAATTAGTTTTTGCACTTATACTACATGAATAATAACAATATTATGTAAACAAAAGTAAAACCCCCACTAAATTCAAATTTTGAATCCGCTACTAATTTCCTTGAGGAATTAAATAATTTCACTGCAACTTCAATGTTGTGTTTTATGTGCTTAATAGATAAGTTCAAAAGTGGGGTAAAATAAAGGCAGGTTGCAACTTTGATTTAAAAAAATAATTTCCAATCATTGTTCATTGATAAGACTATATATATCAACTTCAATATTATATATAAAGAAAATTTTAGATATTTTTAATATAGGGGATGTACAGAATGTTCCCCTTTTAGCAACATATATTAATCATTTCTTACGAAAAAAAAAAAGAATGGGCCTCACAAGCCACAAACTAATGATGAATGTATATGGACAAAGTTTATCACTTCAAAAGATGGCCTCAAATTTCATGCCACCAAAAAATTGAAATTTAATAAAAAAGAATAAATTGGTTATTTACATTATAAGACGATTAGAGAAAACATAATTTAATGATGCTTCACAGGGTATGGGGTGTATAGTCCTGTTTTTATTTTTCTTTTGAGCTGTAAACTTCTTCACTTGATAATAAAAAGTTAACCTTCATTACCAAAAAAAAAAAAAGAAAACAAAAGAAAGAAAGAAAGAAAGAAAGTCCATGTAGCTTTGATCTAGTGGTAGGAGTACAATGCGTATATAACTACTTTAACCGTTTCTTGAGTATATTTATAAAGAATTTTTTTTCCTTCTAATTTTACTTTTAACATTAACTGTTGAAATCTTTAAATTATTTCCTAAAATTTGAAACTAGAAATCAATTAATGAAACATTTTAAAGTAGCAGGCATACATACTTGCAACATAGTCAAAATATCCATGAGAACAAATTCTAACAACCACAAAGAACTCCACTAGCTTCAGAGTTCAGACAGTAAAATAAATGGGTCATTTCAAGTTTGTGGTGGTATTTAATATTTATTCTTCAAGATAAAGAAATTTTAGAGTATAAATTAATACTGTTAACACCATCATAAGTAATATTTCCCAAGTTATGTTCCACGTCCTTAAATAATTTATACCCTGGTAGGTAAGTACTAAGGACAAAAATTAAAGATTTAACTCATTTACAAGGCAACCCAAACAATTAAGGGTGTATTCGATATTAAGGAAAATGTATTCTATGAAAAATATTTTGTAAAAAATAAGTGAATTTTTTCTGCGTTCGCTAGTTAAGAAAATATTGTTATTCTAAAAGCATATACATACTACTCCCTCCGAGCATCTTTACTTGACCCCTATACTATTTTAGGATGTCCAACAATACTTATCCAGTTTATGAAATCAAGAGATAATTTTACACTTAGTTCCTAATTTACCCTTGTCATTAATTATAGTTATTTCCCTATTACATTTTTCAATACATTGTATTTATTATATTCAAAGGGTGATTTGGTAAAATTATCCATATCATTTACTACTTTTTAATCTCTGTATCAAGTTAATAGGGGTTAAGTGAAGATGGACAGAGAGAGTATTTTGAGGGTGTAGATGACACAACTGATAGAGAAGACCAGTTTCCTGACTTTCATTAGGTTAGGCTCAATTTCCTCATTTTTAAGGAGCTTTTCTAAAATATTGATCAACAAATAGAGAAAAATTGGAAAACATTTCTAAAAAAGTTAGGCAAAGGTCACAAGATTCTTAACAACCTTTATAACAACTTCAAAAAAATTAGGTAATCATCAAGTCAACCTGATTAAGTCTATTTTATACTTAAAAAGTTGAAGGTCAGATACACATTGTATTGATTTACTATAGCCTTTTGAGCCCACATATAGCCTTTGGCAAAAATCTGGTAATAACCTATAAATTTACATTTTGTCATCTATATAGTTCAAGTAGGTCAAATACAAGAGTTTCAAAAAGAAAAAAACATAATAATGTATAAAATTCAAATGGTGCAACTAAGAAACTTTATAATTTAGATGGAAAAGTGCAAATATATATGAAAGTTGTTCCCTAATATCCTGCATTACAAGAAAACTAAGGATCCAAACCAAGTTCCTCAGAGTAACATCAAAAGTTTTCGATACATAGCTTTGTGTAAACCTGGGACAATAGATACAAGGAGACCTATCACGCAAGGCCTTTTACTTAAAGAAGCTTGCAAAATTCGAGTCCCTGTGAAAAAATAAAGAGAACTTACATTTTTTACCATAACTGCTTGGTCAAAAGCCAGGAATTTCTCCTGGCATGGGAGCTAATTCATTATTGCCAAACCTCTCCTCGTCGTAGAAAGAGGCATGAACAATCCTACCGCCAAAAAATCGACCTTCAAGTTCTATAAGGGCTTTAGTTGCTTGTTCTGCTCTCTCAAATTGAACAAATATCCGAACAGCTTCTTCATGAGGGAAATTCGTTTCTGTTATCTCAAATATTAAGACACGAGTCACGGTACCATATTTAGTGCACTCCTCAGCCACCTCACCTTCTAGGTCATCATCAACCTCGCCAGGACCAACCTTCAAAAGAAGGAAAAAAGGAACAAAAGATAAATCAGATCATTTGTACGCACACCTAGAGGAAAGAGGAAACATTGCAGATATGAAGCTCTTGGAAAAGTGTAACTTCATGCAAGCCCCACTTCTGATTAAGTGGAAAAACTATGATTTTTTATCCAAAATGTTAAAAATTGAAAACCAGGAGCTCCAAATATCGTCACTGACCACAAATGAGAGTTAGAGATTAAATTTGATTGAAAAGTGAGTATCATATAAGAGAAGTCTTCGATCGGGGGGAAAGTACACTCCATAAATCACAATATTTTGGGCATTCCAAAGCACACTCCATTTGCTTAATTTCAGTGGAGGCCCATCTAGCAAAAAAACCTAAAAGATGTGTACAATAAAGGGGCATTTCTCAATAAGATTTTGAATCACATATGGCATTAGACAGCTCCAGTCACAAGTGTCATCAGATAACCACAACCAGAATTACTAAACAGAGCTAACAAGACAACATATGTACAAGAGCTGAAATACAAATGCATATGTTTGCTGGAACTAGGGTGTAAGCTCCAAGATGTGCATGATCCCTACTGAATGCTAGATTTCATTGCTATGTCAAAGGATTAAATAAATTTGTACAGAGGCAATTCCCTTCGTCTGTTTTTGTTTAAGGGACACACTTTTATACATTCCAATCACCACCTTGATGTCTGGGTCTTTCTTTCAGCAATAAAATATATTGCTTACAGATAAATTTTTTTATGAAGAATAAATAAGATGAAGAAGGAAGTAATAGGCAGAGGTTAACATTTGACCCAAAGATATTTGAAACCAAAAAAAAAAAACTTAAGAATAAATTATATATATGAACACCATTCATTTGAGAAAGAAATTTTTTATATATTTTGTGCCCAGAAATAAGATTTTCAACAACAATTACACCTTAGTCCCAAACAAGTTTGGTCGGCTATATGAGGAAGAATTTTTTTATATATTTTGTGCCCAGAAATAAGATTTTCAACAACAATTACACCTTAGTCCCAAACAAGTTTGGTCGGCTATATGACTCCTCACTAACCATGTTCCCCAATAAAATTCATCTCATAAAAACAAGAATATAATACACACAGAGCAATGCAGCAACCACTAACCCTATTATAAGGGAAACATTCAATCCCAAAGGTTGCGTAACCAAATGTGCTCTTAGTTCCAACCCTCCACCATATTGCCACCAACCTCCGTGCACCACATCTTCCTCTCATTCCAAATAATTCTTTTAACTAAATTTGGTCGTATTACTTTACAGTTTTGTTTAATAGCTTAATACAACTTATACCTCATTAATCAAAGAAAGTATACATATTATATCCAATCCATCGTCAATTCTTCTGATACAATTCATATCTAATTTTCTCATTGTAACCAGATTCACCATGACCCAGCATTATGATCCTTCCTAAATGAAGCATATCTCTACTTCCTCCGCATATAATACAATCTATAATCCGAAGGTATCATATGTGTCTGTAGCCTGTCCACAAACAAAAAAACACGTACAAGCTAGAGAAGTTTGAGTCAAACTAAACCCTTGGTCCATTCACTAAGTGTGACTTCCCCAATGAGCAGAAGAATTGATCATATTTTGAACCCTAAAGTGTAGTTGAAAAATACTTATAATCACAAGAAAAGAAGTTAAATCAAGGGTTGTAACTTTTTTTTTTTTTTTTGTAAGTCAAGGGTTGTAAATTCTTCAATGAAGATATTGGTAATTACCAGCACAACATAAGACCTTAAAGGGGAAAGGAGGTTCTATATCTGGAAAAAATGAAGTTCAATCAATGGTGAATTTGGGCCCATACTTGAACTGCCAAAACAAAGAGAAAAGTCCATTTGTTGAACACAACTCACAAGAATAATGTGTTAATTCATTTGGATACTACACTTAGCTGATTCATTCTGAGGAGATGTTTTAAGTACCCAATGTCAACAGAAATTTATGGGCAGAAGTGGATAATGTTCTAATTAGCTACTTTAGTATTTCACTTATCAGGCAATCGCTAAAGATTAATTAAAAAACAATCAAAAATTATATTGGTACTCAGTAGTTTGCTTTTTCCCTTAGACCCCAAAATATTCTGTTAGGCACAAAGTCTATGAAAAACATAATCCTAATTGATCATTTTCCCTTTAAAAAGGAACCTATAGATTGCATAAATGATAAAACAAGGTTAAAAAGTCCAAAAGTACAATATATAGAGGTAAATCTGTTTAACAGGTTCACTACACTACATAGAGATCAGTCAGTGAACCTTATAAGAAAAAGGATCCGAGAGTGAATGCAAGTACATTTAGCTAAGCCAATTAAATAACTTGTTGAAGTATATGAGTAGCACACTCAATATAACACCTTTTCACATGATCAAATGGCAGGACAGTCTCTGGAAACACAAATTCAACACTGAAATGGTAACAATCTAACACCCATCGTCTAATAAATAAACAATCAGAATCACACACTACCAAATATTGGATCTTAAATGAGTTCACCTATTTAACCAATCAGAAACTTGTTTCTGATAACAAAGGCAGAATAGTAACTTCTCTGCTATATTACAAAGACATATTTTTTTAAAAAGTGGGGAGGGGATTACAAGATGGGGAATCTAACTCTCACCAACAAGGTGAAAGTTCAAGTTAGCCAACCAACTGAGCTACTAAGACAGATAAAGGTGGAAGCCAAATTCCTTTTTTTTTACTGAGGTAAATAATTCTATTATCTCTATGAGGTAGTGGTAAGGTTTGCGTACATTTTTACCCTCCCCAGACTTCACTTGTGGGATTTCACTGGGTATGTTGTTGTTGAGGTAAATAATTCTATTAGGTGGAAGCTGAATTTATAAGACTATTCTCAATGGCATGACTGAGCACTTCACTTTAATCTATCAAAGATTAACGCAAAATTAACAGGGGTGTTGGTTAGGAATCATGAAAAATAAACAGGATTTTTCTGCTTCAATTTCTTCGGTGGAAACAAATTTGATTCATAACACACCTGAGCCCCAGAAAACTACTTGTACCAGGTATGTGTTTGGTATGGAGGAAAACATTTTCCGAAAAATATTTTTCAATTTTCGTATGTTTAATTGATCAAAATGTTTGGAAAACTTATTCTTTGGGAAAACAACAACATACCCAGTGAAATTCCATAAAATAAAATTCAAATTCCTTAGAAATGAGGAAAATGATATCCCTAATGGAAATAGGGAAAACAAGTGGCATGAGTAACATTCTAAGTTTATTGTCTCCTTCCCACCCACCCAATTACCGCAACCCTGCCACCCCCGAGCCCCCACTCCCCATCCCATCCCACCTCCATACTGTATAGCCAGATAACATATTAAATGTTATTGGAAAAATATTTTCTTGTGTACTTGCCACACACTAAAAGATAACTAAGAAATTCACTTATTTTCCAAAATAATATTTTCTAGGAAAACATTTTCCTTCCTACCAAACACACCCCAAGTGTAAAAACTAAGCCAAAGTTTAAACGAAAGAAAGCAAATTAACTATATGAAAGAAATTATTTTAGCAAGAAACCATCATAATATTTGCAGCTAAACAAGCTCATACAATAAAAAATGCAAATCAAACAAAATAAATAAATAAGTTAATAAAACGTCTTAACAATCCATACCATGTTCTTAAGCAGCACGACCCTTGTTGGGGGCATATTGAAATTCACACTCTTAACCTTCTTTTCAGGTGGTTGTTGTTGTTGCTGCTGCTTTGCTTCACTAGCCACTATAACCCCACCTCTCTTATCAGTTTTCTTAGCCATCAATGGAGTTGTAATTCCTTGTTCCAGCTTCCCAAGTCCCTGACCCTCTTTCCACCCCATTTTAGCCATCATCCTTTGTGCAGCAGTCATCTTCCCTTCAGCTCCCAATCCCAAACCCCCACTCTCTGATCTCCCAATACTAAACTCATTCCCTGATGGTGGCGAAGGCGACCGCGGGGGAACACCACCTCCTCCACTCATTGCCGCCCTCCGCCTCCACGCCTCCTCACCTGAAATATTCAATTCTCTTTCTTTTTCTCTCTTCTCCTTCTCCTCCCTCTCCCTCTCCCTCTCCTTCCTCTCTCTCTCTTCCAACTCTCTCCTCACCTCAGCCTCCATTTGCTTCCTCTTCTTCTCCCTCCGATAATCTTCGTAATCATTCGGCCGGGCCGGGTCGTATTCTTCCAATACACTGCTGGTAGCAGCTACCAAGGCCGGTTGAAACGACGCCGTTGTGAAAGTGGGGTTTGGATTAGTGTTCTCGTCTAGGGGGATCGAGGGATGAAGTTTTGGAGCTGCTGAAGGCTGCGGTTTGGGTTTCACCTGAGGTCGAAGAAGTGTTTGGGGTGGGGCGAAGGGTTTGCGGAGAGCTGAAGGAGCCATCTTAGCACTACTGGACCACACATTAGCTGTGGTCGAGTTGGTTGGCTTGTCATCGTCGCCGGAGGACGACGGCGGTGGGAGATCGCCGTACAAGCCGCCGAGCATTGTGACGGGTACTGGTCGGAGATTCTTAATTGACGATTAAAGAGTTGGGTGGAAATTGGGGTTTAATTGGGCGGAATTTGGGATTTTGATATACCAAAAGGAGCTCTGTGAAAAAAGTGGTACTTCACTCCTTATTGCAATATATTACTTTGGTCCTCAACCTTTTTTTAATTTTTTTTTATGTTACTAGTCAAAATTACGTTAAAACTTTTTTTTTTTTTTTGAGAATTTCATTTCTCAAATATCAATTATTTTCTTTATCGATTTAAATTATTCTTGTATTAAAACATATCTCATTGCTGAGTTAGCCACATGTTAATTTTTTCCTGATCACTATGGTATTCAAGCTAACTTTCGTACACCTTGACTAATTCTACAAAGTATCTACCATCTCCAATCAATATTAAGTATTAGGTAACACTATTCACTCAGGCAATAACACATGAGAAGAATCGCCTATTTTTTTGTCTCTTCTGACAAAAAACCCCACCTACTCAACAACAAATGTGTAGGGTAACATCAATATCAAGGTGTATTTTGATATTCTATCCCATTTTATGAGTCACAGTTTGACTTGACACGATGTTTAAGAAAAAAAAAAGACTTTTGAAACTTGTGATTTAAAATATTTTTTAAATATTTGTGTTGCTAAGAATCATTTCATTAAGTGTAAAAGAAGAATTTAAAAGCTAAATTGTTTCCAATTATAATAAGATGACATTTTTTTCACAGACGCCTAGTCTACTTGAGCGACATGGCACGGGCATGGCAAGGATTTCTACATTGGCCTTGGCATGTATGTGGGCAAACAATGTAGTGCAGTTGTGAGGCTAAGTGTTGGTAGTGCAGCAAGGTGTTCAAGCTACTTGAGTGTTGGCAAGGGAGCTTGGATGCAATGACCAAGGATGCTGGAGTGATGGTTAAGCAGACTTGGGACAAGGCAAGGCAAGACAGTGGTGTCGGCAAGACAACGTGTTGCTTGACAAGACTAACGATTGGCAAGGCTGGGCAAGTGTGTTGGCTTGACAAGGCAAAGTTGTGGGACTTGACGATGACAAGACAATGTGTAGAAAAAATTATCTCTTTATATATATTTGGGAAGATGAATTACAAGAGAAAATTAATATGTCAAAAATAATCAATGAAAATTTGATAAATATTACTATAATAATATTTTAAGTACCATATATATATGTAAAAATAAATACTTGAGTCGTGCTAAGCACTGTCCTAAGAAACTATTTCAGCAGCGTAAAATGTTTTCCCAGGATTAAACAAGTCTTCTCTAAATACTTAGAGGATACAGGAATCAACAAAATATAATTACTACAAAATA
>JBCEWC010010004.1:0-18123 GCA_038996855.1 Solanum aculeatissimum
ATTCCAAGTTTTCCTCTGAGGTGGAAAACATACTAGATGCTACCATGGAAAGCTTGGGACCCATCACTAGGAACAAAGCAAATTTTCTAAGACAACAACCACTTCAAGTGTCATCCGCATCAGTTCGTATTATGAGCTTCCATATTCAAAGGGCACAAGATTCTTTTCGAATGAACTAGAAGAAGGGGAAAATATAGCAGAGATCATCGAAAAGACATTGGCTCAGCTCAGTCCATTTAATGCAAAAGATCATACTGATCAAGAAGAAAATGATAGCTTGATCACTAGATCTGCTCCAGTCACTCCTCGTAACTTGTTCCAATCAAATTTTAGTTTGAGATAAAATCCATGTTTCACTTCTTCATCCTTAACGGTCATCCAAGCAATGGTGACGAACACTTTAATTGTTGAAGAACAATCGGCAAGCTGGGAAGAATAATGATCAAAATTACTGTAAATATCATCGTTTGGTAGGCCATCTTATTGAGAAGTGTTTAATTTTTAAAGAAAAGATCATGGACTTGGCTTGAGAAGGAAAGATATTACTTGAAGATGAAAAAGTGTGTTCGGATCAGATCTCTGTCACTTTTGGCTCACTTGATCCTATAGTTCTTTGCAACTTTGTTGAAGTGCATGATTGTGGAGATGTCCTAGCCACAATACCACCAGTGATGATCATATTTGGTTACTTCGAGCCAATTGATGTCAGCACGTCATCGTTCTTTCCTTTGATGAATAAAATAATCATGAAAGAAGAACCTGAGGAAAACTAATCTTGTGGTGATCACACTGATGGTGAAGGATAGATTTTGGTAACATGACAAAAATATTGTAAAGCGAGCTCACGAAAAGAGCCAAGTATGAGGATTACAAAGAGAAAGATGAAGAAACTACCCAAAACCCAAAGGGTTAAGAAGAATGTGAAGAAATCAAGGGTCGAGTAGAATTATTACCAAAAACCAAGTTCTCTAGTGACATAGGAGGAATTTCTGTCGAGCTGGTTCCATATAAAGATTTCTCATTGTGATCCTAAGGCCTCATGTTGTAACATTGATGAGCAAGAGATAGTAGGGGAAGATTCACCACTATCATTACTCGTATAACATGAAGATCCCTTCAAGTCTTTTCCGAAGAAGTAAACACTACTAGTACAAAGTTGATGTTCACTAACGATGATCTTTTGTTAGGGGAAATATTACATAATCGTCTTTTATATATGGTGGGCTTTGTGTGTGGGCATAAAGTGAATAGAATTATGGTGGATGATGGGTATGGAGTCAATATCCTCCCTATTCGCATAGTGAAAGAACTTGAAATCTCGATGGATGAACAATCTAAAAGTCATCTGATGATTCACGGATTCAACCAAGGGGGAAAAAAGCCATTGGAGCTGTTAAGTTAGATGTAATGATGGGATATATGAGTTCGAGTGCATGGATGCATGTGATTGACTTGAATACCTCATATAATATTTTGTTAGGAAGGCCGTGGCTACATGAGAATAAGGTTGTGCCATCCACCTACCATCAATGCTTTAAATACTTCAAGGATGGGGTGCAAAAGAATGTAGTGGCTGATGATGAACCTTTTACTGAGGCAGAAGCACATTTTGCAGATGCTAAATTCTACTTAAAGCACCACGCTTTAAAAAAAGTCAAAACTGCCAACACAATACCAAAGATTGATATCCCAGAAAGGGTCAGGGTAGCAACTTGGAAGGCAAAGGTTATGGTGGAGAAAAATCAAGATATGAGCAAAGTACCCAAAACAGATGAAGCATCTTTGAGTAGGGGAGTGGCTCCAACACTTTGTTATGTCCCAAATGCAAATAAGGTTAAAGTTCAAACTTCTAAGTTGCAGAGTGAGGGACTCACGTTTCCTATCAAGAAGATGGATACAATCAAGTCACCTTCAAAATTAATAGAAGCATTTGTCAAACCATCAGGCCATAGTTCATATGAAGCACTTCCAAAAAGGCACACAAATGAGGGCTTTGACCTGAACGCTTATAAATTTTTGGTAAAAGCAGGGTACAATCCCAACAAAGCTTGTAAACTGGGGAAGGTTCTGAATGAGGTTATGAAAAAAGGAAATCATAGGCTAAATCCTACTCAAAGGATGATGTTAGACAAAGGGTATGTTATCAAGAAATCTCGTGAAGGCTTGGGTTACAGACAACCATCACCTGTCCGGATCACTATAAGAAGAATAAGCATCAATTACATTACACCTATAGAAGAATCCGTGATACCCGACAAAAAGCCCTCTGTGTTTGACCGACTTACCGACCCTGCTACTAATACTTCTATATTTGATCGACTTGTCAAATCAACTCCAAAAGCTTCAATATTCGATCATTTAGGTCCAATAAAGAAGAAATACAAGTGAAAACGAAATTATGGAAGGATGGGAGAACATGTTCACTCTCAAGAGCACAATCCACCTAAGAATTGCTCCAGTTTGATACCTTCTAGAATGAGGTGAGAAGCAAAACTTGTAGTTGCATGTGGAGAGGTCCTGAGGGCAAAACCTCATACCATAGTTCACACTCAGGAGCACGATGAAGAAGAAGAAAGTGTGTGGTCATCATATTATGTCACAATTTGAGACAATAAATGTTCTTCACCATATATGAAAGTTAAAAATGGGTTTGCTGACGTTATTCATGTTATCATATATATTTCCATGACGGTGATCCCTAAGAAGATGAGGACGTTGAAAATGTACCTCCAGAACTTGAAGAAGGGGTAAAAAATATTGTTGATGCATTAAAAGAAGTGAATCTTAGGGATGATGATAACAAAAGGCCTACATACGTAAATGTCTCTTTGAATGAGGTTGAAGAAAAGAAATACATAGAGTTACTTATTGAGTTCAGAGATGTGTTTGCTTAGAGTTTTAAAAGAAATGCCAGGATTAGATCCTAGAGTTGTGGTCCATCATCTTGTTGTCAAATGGGGCGTTCGTCCTATTAAGCAAGCTCAACATCGATTTAGACTTGAACTAATACCATTTATCGAAGTTGAAGTTAACAAGCTCATTGAAGCAGGTTTCATTCAGGAAGTCAAGTATCCTACATGGATTTCAAGCATTATACCTGTAAGAAAGAAAAATAGCCAAATTCGAGTTTGTGTTGACTTTAGGGATCTTAATAATGTATGCCCTAAGGATGAATTCCCTCTTCCAATCCCTGAGCTTATTATTGACATCACGACTGGATATGAGACGATGTCCTTTATGGATGGTTCCTCTGGATATAATCAAATTTGGATGGAACCAAGAGATGAGAAACTTACTGCATTTCGCACTCCTAAAGGCATATATTGTTACAAAGTGAAGCCTTTTGGTTTGAAGAATGTTAGTGCTACTTACCAACGAGAAATGCAGAATATTTTTGATGACATGCTCCATAAAAATGTTAAGTGTTATGTCAATGATTTAGTGGTAAAATCAAGGAAGCGTTGTGATCACTAGCAAGATTTTAGAATGGTGCTCGAATGACTTCAAAGATTCCAACTCAAAATGAACCCTTTAAAATGTGCTTTTGGAGTTACTTTAGGAATGTTTTTGGGTTTTATTGTTCGACATCGAGGGACTGAAATTGACCAAGACAAGATAAATGCTATCTTGAAGATGTCTGAGTCTAAAAACATTCATAAGTTAAAACGTTTATAGGGAAAGTTGGCATATCTTAGGAGATTTATCTCAAATCATAACCATTCAGTCGTCTTATAAAGAAGGATGTTCCTTTTGAATGGGACCAAGCTTGTACCAATGCTTTGGAGAACATAAAATCCTACTTGATGAAGCCTCCCATACTTGTGGCTCCTATACCTAGAAAACCTTTGATATTATATATTGTGGCACAAGAAAGGTCCATAGGAGTACTTCTAGCACAAGAAAATAATGAAGAAAACAAATGCCCTTTATTACCTGAGTAGGATGATGAGACAAAATTAGATCAAGTATTTACCTATTGAGAAGTTATGTCTGGCGCTTGTTTTCTCAATTCAGAAGATGAAATATTACTATCAATCTCATGTTGTTCGCCTTGTCTCCAAAGCAAATCCTATCAAGTTTGTCATGTCCAAGCTTGTCTTAGTGATCGACTAGCGAGATGGTATCTCCAATTTCAACAATTTGAAATTGTATACATCTCCCAAAAGACTGTAAAAGGACAAGTGTTGACAGATTTCTTAGCCAGTCATCCAATTCCGAATGATTGGGAGTTCTCTGATGACTTACCTAATGAAGACACAATGATGATAGAAGTTCAGGCATCATGGAAAATGTATTTTAATGGCGCTGTGCATGCGATAGGGATAGTGTTGGAGTAGTGTTTGTCACTCCTTATGGAGAAGTCTTGCCATATTCTTTTACTTTATCTTAAAGCTTCTCTAATAATGTTGTTGAATATCAAGCACTCCTGCTTGGACTTGAAATGGTCATTTATATGAAATGGTTGGAACTGCAAATATTTGACAGCTTTAGCTTCTACGTTGGTATCGCTTGATGAAATGCAAGTTGCTATATGTCAAGGATGGATAGCTCCGCCACTAGATGAGCATAAGGAAGAATTTGAACAAGTCATCGCCACTTCTGAAGCTGAAATTGAAGACTAACGACGACCAATAATTGATTACTTATGTTATGGAATACTGCTCAAAAATCTTCAAAGGAGGACAAAAATTCGACGACAAGCCCCTCAGTTTCTTTATTATAAAGATACACTTTACAGACGATCATTTGATAGGGCACTTTTACGTTGTTTGAGGGTAGAAGAATTCATTCAAGCAATGGAAGAAGCGCATTCTATAGTATGCGGGGCACACCAATCTGGGTACTATTGGCAAACCATGGTGAAAGATTGCTTGGATTACGCTCGAAGGTGTAAAGCTTGTCAATTCCATGCAAATTTTATACATCAACCCCCAGAAGTATTGCACCCAACTATTTTTTCATGGCCATTCAAAGCTTGGGGTTTGGATGTTGTTGGCCCATTACCTAAATCCTCTGGTGGGCATTTGTACATCTTAGCTGTAGCAGCTTACTTCTCCAAATGGGCGGAAGATATTTATCTTAAAGAAGTAAAGAAGGACAACATCACTAATTTCATTCAGGTCAACATTATCTATTATTTTGGTATTTCTCGATATATATTGACAGACAATGGCAAGACATTTGATAATAAGTTGATGACAAAGATATGTGATCTTTTTGGCTTCAACCGATGTAATTACTCTATGTACTATGTTGCTGTAAACGGCCTCGCTGAAGCATTCAATAAGATGCTTTGTAACTTGTTGAAGAAAGTTGTCTCTAAATCTAAAAGAGATTGGCATGAAACAATGGAAGAATCTCTTTGGGCATATAGGACCACATATCGCATGCTAACGCAAGCAACTCCTTATTATCTTGTTTATGGAGTTTGGGTGGTCCTTCCACTTGAGCGTCAAATTCCATCATTACGGCTTGCTATTCAAGAAGGGCTCACATATGAAGAAAATGCTTGATTACATCACAAATAATTGGAGTCCCTTGATGAAAACAGGCTAGAAGCTCAATAGAGTTTGGAATGCTATCAAGCTCGTCTAGCCTAATCCTTCAATAAGAAGGTTCGTTCAGATGCTTTCAAATAGACGACCAAGTTATAGTTATAAGAAGGCCTATCATTACTTCTCGATGATCTAGAGGCAAGTTCTCTGCTAGGTGGGATGGACCGTATGTTGTACAAGAAGTTTACTCAAATGACGCTTAAAAATTGATCTACCTAGAAGGATTGTGCATTGTCCCCATCAATGGAAAGTTCATAAAGAGATATTATTCTTGAAAAGAAAGATGTACTCCTTAAGCAAATAAGCACAGACTGCACCATACTCCTGGCCCGCAAGAGTATAAACTGTGTGTGGCACACCAAAAAAATAATAAAAGATACTCACTCTTTCAAAACTACGTTATGACTTGATCCTCTTCACTGAGTTACGTAGGCGCTTAGAAGTTACATTCTAAGTTTAGTCGCATGAGTGCCAAAATATTCATGACTATGACTTCTGATTAGTTGAACTAGGATCACTATAGAACTTTCTTAGCTTGTAACATAGGCTCAGAGGGCTATGGTATGATGTTTATGAAATATAGTGACTAATGGCCTTCCTTGACATTGTGTTATTTTATATTTTTTCCCTACCAAACTGATATTATTTGCTCATTCGTCCCCTTTTCCTATTTTAAACACTTTTGGGTGCCTTATTCTAATTTTCAACTTATTGCGTTTTATTTTCACAATTCTTTTTCTTTTCATCTCATTGATGTCACCCAAGAAACACCTCATTTTTTAAGGTTAAAGCAATCAATGTCAAGTAATATAACCTAACCAAGGTTAGGATCGAACCCACAGGGTATATGGTAGACTTTGGGATAATTCAAAGCAATTTGACGTGATTAACCTACTTATCTCCCGAAAGGGAAGTTTATGATTTTCTAGAAAAGTAAACCTACACTAATGCAAGTGTTGTATAATCTGTAGAAGAAGTAACTAGGGTATTGTGTTCCCTATGATTCCCTAACTTGGTATTACCAGATAATCACAATCTTTTCTAGTATGTAGCATGCAGAACGGTAAGTTAAGTTCACCAAACCCTTTGATCCAGGTGAGAGGTAAATATCACTACGTGATTTGATCCATCTCCACATTGTGACATTACCAACTCTTACCTATTGTTCCAGTACAACCTCTTCTTGATCCAGTTTGGTTGATTAGATGAGAAAACATCAATCGAATCCTATTAATTATTCTCTTTTCCTATTCATTACTACCTTGATCCAGTCAGTAACACTAGGAGAGGTCTAACATTGGCCACTGTTAAAAAACAATTAAAACAAAGAGAAATAATCAATACATGCATGCACACCTTCCAAGAATTACAGATTAGCTGATTTTACCTTATTAGTTCTTCATGGTTCCCATAACCCTAGTTGTAGATTTCGCTATGCATAATCAAATAGTTGAATTAATCATGTTAAAGAACATCATAATCAATCACTTATGATGATAACGTTAAAGATCAAGAAATTCCAATCTTCAAGAAATCACAACGCAGTGGAATTAATGTAAAAACCACATAAAAAGAGCTTTTACAAGTCAAGTTTTGTCATTCTCCCTTTCTTCTTCCATAAAAGAAACCTAAAACCTATTTATATTAAGTAAAAACTAAATCCAAATCGAAATAGGAAAACTGGGTTGGTAGGCTTCACGTGCATGTTCGTGTGCCATATAGGATTCCACGACCTATGTTAGGGTTTCGTAGACTTCAACATTGGAAATTGTTCACTTCTTCGATAAGATCATTCTACGGGTCATATTCAGACTTACGGCTCGTATAGGAATTCATCTAATCTATTGTATAAAACTGTTCATCTCTGATTCTCAAGGCACGAAACCAATTCCACAACTTGTATAGACTTTTATGGCTCGTCTGCTCCATTATGGAATGAACATCTGAAGTAGGCCTTTCACTGGATTTTGTTGTGAGACCAATTTACGGCTCATGGACGTCTCACGGGTAGTAGAGTGCCTCGTACTTTCTCAAAATACTGCAATTTTGTACACTTCACCCCAAAACCATGAAAACTCTATAATCCTGCATAATAAACATAAAAACACATCAATTCCACTAATATCTCTTTGAGAACAAAAATAATTCTAAGTTTTAAGCATCAAAGGTGTTGTATTTTGAGAGCACATCAACACCCTCAACTTAAAATTATTATTTATCCTCAAGCGACAGACTCAATCTAAATAAGCAGTATTGTAACATGCAGACCTCAGCCAACTAGCATACATTATCTCAAAATCAAGCTCAGACACCCAAACTAACTCATCAGTTCATATCAGGTACTCATCAAACAAACTAATATAGATCAATACATCTGATAGTGCAATTATGACAAGTGAGGTAACCACATTTAAACAACAATTACTGAACTAGCCTAGAATCAACAGTGTAATGCAAGTTCCCTCATGTAAAGAAGTCCTATATCCCACTCATAATAGTATTGTTTATATTAAAAGCTTAGGACTACACAAAAATGACTCAATATCACAATAGATATTCAAACATTATGCTCAATACCATATGTGTGCCCCTATACTCAGGACTATAACTTTTAACTTTTTGGATTTGGGTAACAATAGGACTTTCTTTGGTAGTAACGTAAGCTCGGGGGCTTTGGTATGATGTTTTGGGAACATGGTGACTAAAGGCCCTCCTTGATACTGCATTTTCTACACTTTTACCCTACAAACATTGATATTTCTTACTCCTTCTCACCTACTCCTATTTCAAGCTTTTTTGGATGCCTTATTCTAGTTCTTAGATAATTGCCTTTTATTTTTCATATTCTTTTTCTTTTTATCTCATTATTAAGGCATCTTTTCTGGCACCTATAACACATTTTTCCCTTATTTCTTGTATCACTGACTTCCACCTTATTTATTTTTACCTCCCTTACACTAGCCACCCTCAACTTAGGCTTTGTCCTAAGTTGAGGTACATAATATCCAACCTACGAACCAGGGCCACTTTTGGTAGCCACCCTCAATTTAAACTTTTTGTCTCAGTCAAGGTACACAATGTTTAAGGAAGGACCATGGCCAATTTCAGGATTTCGCAATCAATAAGGCTTGGTCACTTAGGTATCTACAAAGAAAAAAGTACATGCATGGCTCAAATATTTGGATCAAGGGAAATATCAAGTGTTTGGTTGGTTATTTAGGCTAAGTGGACTAATATGAATAATGGCCTAAGATATTTTCCTAACCAACTAATCTACAGTCCAAGTCAGACTAATAGGGAAAGTTCTGAATTAAAACACAGTATGAGAATTATGCAAATATGCTCACACACATGACACTAATTACACTATCAACTCAGACTCTCAGATCATGCTTTTTATCACAATTACACCTCACTTATCAAAACAAGCATTGTCAATTAATCAAGATCACATGGATGTTATTAAGACTACCTAAATAATAAAAACTTTCTGGTGGGTATCATATTTTCAGTAAAAACAAACATATGCCGTAGAATTATGTACAATATGCTACTAATACTCCCTATATATCCTAAACATGTTGGTTCAATAGAAAGTAAATGTCCTCGGGGAAAAAACATCGGTAAGAAAACCCTTAGACTTAAAATTTAGGATAATTATAAATCATAGCTACTCACACTTTACTGAGGCATATAACTACCCACACCCTATCGAAAAAGTTGTATATTGTCCTCAATGTACAAAGATATAATCATAAAACACAGGGGTCAAACGAAAATATACCTGGGCGTCTGAGCACTAGTCGTTGGCTGTGTTTGACCACCCTCAATTTGTATAGTGGTCTCCTCAATAGTGGGAGCATGTTCGGAGGGTCCAGTACCCTTAACAATCTCTTGCAGTTATTCCTATCATGCCATCTCATCCTCGATCGATGCTCGTGTGGCAGCCGCTACCTGCTCTCTCTCAGTCAACTCCACTCCTACCTCAGTGTATCTGGATCATCCGTCTTGGAGTGGGGCCTCTTCTCAGAGGCGTGGAGTGGTACCTCCTCAGTGAAAAACAAGTCTACGAATGCCTCTGTAGTAGGATCAGATGTTGGAAATACCACTAGTGCTACTGTTGTTATTCTCATCTTATCTCAAAGTTGTTGAATCTCTAGTTGCATCATAGTCAGATCAGGAGGTTGGGCTGACTCTGCTCGACTATATGCTCAAATGTATCTATACAGCCATGCATTGGTCTCAATCTCTCCTCGGTAGTGATCGTACAGTCTGTCCTTATGTGCTTCTTAGCCTCAATAATGGCTTGGCAGACCCACAGCCTGATCTGTTGTAATAGCTATGTAAGCTAAGTCTCAGTCCTAACCAACCTCTGCGCCATGGTCTGAATGGAGGCCACAGACACATATACCAGGCCTATGGGAGATACTGGCACTGCTCTGGCACAAAAGTGGTAGTAATAGTAATAGTAGAACCCCCTCTCTATAAAGCTAGATCTGTGGGGTCCCCTTCATGGTAGGAGCAGCGATGGTGAAAGAAGATGGAGGCTCAGATAGTGGAACTATGGAAAACATCTATGGCATATGGAGTGGAGGTTGTGGTGCTCGCCCAAGTGCCACCGGATTCTCATCAGCCTTTATCAAGCTAGCATCTGGTGTCCTCCAAACCTCTATCAAAGTATCCACATCATGAATACTACCCATCCTCGTTGCTAAGCAAAGTCTATATATCAAAAAAGGGAATAGGATAGAAGTATATCTCTTTAGGTCTGCCTCTTGTATCTGCTCTGTAATTAACCTAGCCCAATCTATGTCATAATCAGCCAAGATGTTAGCAACCAATACTGCACAATATGGTGTAAGTGTATTATCAACATATGTTGGCCGGATCTGTGATCTAACTACAATCCACCAAAATTTACCAGTGAAGCCTTCACTATGGGTGCCAATATAGTAGAAACCCACTCAGGGTCCTGGCCCTGTGCTGCAATATAGTCGGTGACCCATCTCATCAAAGAGCCCCTGCAGGCTTCATATCTTATCAGAATATGGTCCCGAGTCTGGCTCATCTTGTAGTCGAACTCAACTATGAAAACTAGAGCTTCTTATTGGGGACCAAATAGAACACGACGGATGGTGGCCTCAAATATATTGACTTGAGTGTGTCTCACCATTATTTGTGTTAGTCTAGGTAATGTCAAGTATGGCTTCCCTTTTGGGAGCGAGTGGGAAACTATGGCAGCATATGATACATATAACTCATTGACCATCACCAGGGAGTACTTCCCCGATGGGGCTTCCATCAACTTCAACCCGTACCTCATCATAGTCTCTCTAACCCCAAGGGCGCTGTCGAGTCTAGTAGTCATAAGTCGGGGCTCCTGAAAGATAGTGCGGTCCTAACGTCCCCTCTCATCATATTGTATATCATCTCGATACACCCTCTGTATCTTGGGCCTGCACCACCTACTGGTCAAGGTATCTGGGCATGACAGTGCTACCTGGGTGGAATCTGTAGCGTCTGAATTTGACTCCCTCCTATGTTGAATCCATCTCTATCGTTTGCTCCTGACCCTGACCTCTCTTCGGAGGAAATCATCTGGATGGAGCTACTCTGTTGGTCACCTCCCTTGTTAGATTGTGGAGGTCGTACCACTATATCCTGAGTCTGAAGCTGTCTGGAAGCTACCCATGTCTTTAATAACTCGTGTCCAAATCAGGCTAGACACCGATCTCCTCTAATAAACCACTAGACTTAGGAGCGACCTCAGAGTCCGTAGGCTCATCATATAGCTTCTACCTCATGGCTCGTATCTTATCTCATTTGGGATTTAGGGCCATAGTACCTAAAAAGCATACATCATGCAAACCCATAAGTGCATGAATACAGGAATGAAATACAATAAATTGTAAGAAACAATTACTACTAGTGGATTCTACAAAGGCTCATCTATAAGCCATAGGTAATACTACGGGTCCTAGAAGGCCTTCATAGATGGAAGGTACAGAAATTTTGGCTACTGGAACTGCATCTACGAGTCAAGATATGACTCATAGAACATTCTACGAATCGTAGACTGGGTCGTAAATGTGGTTCCAATGTTCATCTTATGTAGATAAAACCCTACAAGACCTATCTACGAGTCGTAGAGTAAACTATGGCCTGCAGAAGGTCTCCTCTGATAGAATTATAGAAATTTCAAGTCACTGGATCTTCACACGAGGGGATACGTGGTTGTAGACTGATCCACGGGCCATAGAAGACCCTTATGGTGTGAAATTTCCAGTCATTTGGTTTTTTCAAGCCTATCAGACGGGTCCAAAATCAACATGTTTAGAATTTCAATCAGCACAAAAGCAAGACATACACATACACCCACATGATTTCATAAAATACCCAACATTCCACGTTCAATACTCACACATGACCCCATCGAATCTCAGTTTACATTTTAATCAACAATCTGATACCATTTGAATGATTAGACACCAAAGTACACATACGTCATCACATATCGATTTTCACATAATATAGTATATTTAATTCAAATAACATGTGACGATATGGTTTTCGCATAATATCATTCAAACCCACAATTCATGGCCGCCCATGCATTTTTTAGCTTTTTGACATTATTCAAGCATTGGCAACACATTATTCATAATAAAAACCTAAGCACATACAAAAGCAACCATGGACTCGAGCCTAACTAATCAGATTACCATGCCTATCAATTTATTTTGACCAAATCACATCAATTTTGGTATTTGAAAAGGTTATAGGACCAAGAGCATGCTGAATTTAAGCAAAGAGACGCGAAAAATTAAAGGAAGAATTGAGAAGGGTAAACCCTAGGTTTGCTAGAAAGTTGCTGGAAACTTTGCCGGAAAATTTGGACGGTGGTCGGGCGGTGATCAGATGCTTAGGGTTGAAGAAGGGGTCTGGTTATTTGAGAAATTATTGTGAAATTATAGGTCAAAATTATTTGAACCCCTTTTATACTTTGACTGGGTCGATTTAATTGACTGGGCCCAGGTCTTACGAAAGCTCGAATACAGGCCATAGAGGATTCTACGATCCATAAGTCATGGTCTTGTAGTAAGTTAAGGCCCTGATTTTGGGGAATGGTTCTACAGGCCCATATACGAGCTATATAGTGATATATGACTCGTAAAGTAGTTCATAGAACCCCAAACACTTAGTCAAAAGTATAAAGACTTACCTGGAGTTCATGAGCTCTATTCACGGCCAGTAGTTTTTTCTGTGGGCCATAAAGTTATATTGTGAACTAGAGTGCACATGTTTTTTCTCATCGGAAGTGTTCTACGAGTCAGTGTACGGGTCGTGGTATGGACCACAGCCCATAGAACTAGTCGTAGAAGCACTTTTTGTTATTTCTTCACCCTAGAACAGCTGGCTTGGTCTTATACTTGCAATTTCCATGAGCACACTATTACCCTATATGCCACCAATGCAAAGTCCAAAATTACAACAAAAATACATAAAATTAAACTACCTACAAGTCTAAAAAGCTAAAAACAAAATAAAACTACCACTATTACATCAAGTATCTTGGGTTGTCTCCCAAGTAGTGCCTGATTTATTATCGCGGCATGACTTAGACCACTTGATTACTCAGACTCCATCAATGGCCCAAACCTCCATTTTTAATTCATCTGGCCTCTTCATCGACTGAAAGATGTTGAAGACGACTTTTTTATTATTCAATCAAAACTTGAGTTGGCCTGATTCCATGTCCACTAGAGCTTGACTAATGGCTAGGAAAGACCTTTCCAAGATGATTGAGACTTTGAAGTTGACTTCATTATCAAGGATCATAAAGTCTGTAGAGAATATGAATTTCTCAACCTTGACAAGAACATCATATAATATCCTCACAGGCTTTTTTACTATCCGGTCATCCATTAACAATGCTCATAGGAGTAGGGGCTCCCAATCCTAGCTTCTTGAAAACTACAAGGGGCATTAGATTAATGTTGGAACCTAGATCACATAGTTCCCTTTCGAACTCAACATCTTTGATGGTGTAGGGATTGGTGAATGTTTCGGGATCCTCTCACTTATATACTGAGGACCTTGTGGATATCGCACTACAATGTTGAAGCTTTTGGGAGAGCTCCTGACTCACAATCCTCTTCTTTGTGATAGTCCTTCGTGAACTTTGCATACCCGGGCATCTTCTCCAATGCTTTAATGAGAGAAATATTGATGGAGAGGTGCTTCAGCATGGACATGAAGTGCTAGAATTTTCTTTCCTCCTCTTTTTTTTTGAGTCTCTAAGGGAAAGGAGGATGAGGTATAGGAATGGGTTTCAACTTATATGGTGTTGGAGCTGCATCACCTACCCCATCCTTAGCATGAACGTCTCCAGGCTCGACATCATTTCTCTTAACCATCTCCTCACGAACCTCATCATTATCAACTGGCATTGGAGGGTCAATGGTTTGTTTTCCACCATATATAGTCATTTCCATACACTGCCCTTCATTCTTAGGATTTTGAACTATGTTGTTGGGCAATGTACCTTTCTAGCACTAGTTGAGCTGAGTTGACATCTGACTGAACTGTTGCCCAAGCTGCTTGATGGAAAAAGAATGAGACTCAATTTTTTGATTTATACTGGAGATTTCAAACTTTATCTCCATCGGTGTCTTATCCTAAGCGTCATCCTTCTTCAACAGGCGATCAACTATCTCCTCAACTCTAGAGAGTTGCCAATCCCAAAATCTCGATTGTGTGGTGGAACATATGGACCATTTTTGTAGCCTTCTCTGCATCCCCAATCAGCATGTCTGTCTTGGCCGTTATTTCTATCATATTAGCCTTCATGATTATTATCTCTAAAGGCACCATCCCTATTGTATTTTTTACCTTGGTTTCCTTGACCTTGGCGCCAATAGTCCTGATTGGACCCTTGGGCTTTGGTCTAGAAACCTATCATCTGATCTGCTATGAAGCAAGTATCCTCTTCATAGTAAGTCTCCTCGTACATAGGTGTTCGTGGAGGCTGATGAGATACTGTATTCAAAGGTTCTTCGTTCTGCTTTATGAAAAACTGCACATTGGTTTAATTCGAGCAAGCCCTTACATCACCTCCTCACTTGCCCCTACTTGTGCCGAACTAGTACTAATTAAGAACGATCTTTTATTAGTTGACTTATCTCTCGTCCTTATACACAATTTGTCTTGACCACTCTCTCCAACTTTTCTACAACCTCCTAAAATGGTCAATTTATAAATGAGCTTCCCATGATAGTATCAGCAACAACTTGGCTATTTTAATCTAGGACTACGTAAAAGATCTCCACCAGGGTTTTATCAACAATCTTGTGGTCTGGGACACTCCTCAAACATTTTGTAAATCTATCCTATATGGTACTGATTGAATCACCAGACACCTTCTCAAAGTTATTGATCTGAGATTTCAACTTCAGCTTCTTTGAGAGTGGGAAAAACCTCTCCAAAAAGGCCTTCTGCAATTCTGCCCAAGTGGTGATTGAACACAGTAGGAGCTCAGATAACCATAAAGTTGCATTGTTGGTCAGTGAAAGTGGAAAAACACAGAGCCCAATGACATCCATGGACAGATTTGGATTTTCCATCATACTCTTACAAACGAACACAACGTTTTATAGATGGTTATATGGATCGTCTAAAGGTAATCCTGCGAACAGTCTGCGATTTTGCAGCATTTGTAGCAACCCACTTGATACAATGAACTTTGTGTCATCCGGCAGTGGAGGTAACACAACATATTCCATAACATCCATCACCATAGGATCAAGCCAATATTGATTTCATTGGTTAACCGCGGTTTGAAGAACCTGAGGTGGTAGATTTAGTGGAGCTGGGTTGTTGTCATTATTATTGTATAGTGATGCATTTACTATAGCGTTTACAGTATTATTTGCATTATCCTTGGTCATTCTCCTTAGCATCCTTTGGATCTCAGGGTCAAATGGAGTCAAGAACTTTCCTTGACTTTGAGTGTTGTGCATACACTACACCTGCACGCTGAAACAAGACAAAAATAATGAAAATATAAAATTAGAGAAATAAGAATTAACTCCCAAACTACATAAATTTAAAAAGTCTAACTGTATTCTCGACAACGGCACTAAAAATACTTGATGTCGACCAAGATACACCTCCTTTTTTAAGGTTAAGCAGTCGTTATCAAGTAATATAACCTAACCAAGGCTAGGATCGAACCCATAGGGAATATGGTAGACTTTAGCATAATTCAAAGTAATTTGAGGCGATTAACCTACCTATCTCCCAAAAAGGGGGGGGGGGGGTTTATGATTTTGCAAAAAAGTAAACCTATACTAGAGCAAGTGTTGTAAGATCAATAGAAGAAGTAACTAGTGTATTATAGTCCCCACAATTCCCTAACTCGGTATTACCATATAATCGCAATCTTTTCTAGTGTGTAGCATGCTGAATGGTAAGTTAAGTTTACTAAATCCTTTGATCCAGGTGAGAGGTAAATACCACTATTTGATTTGATCCATCTCTGCAGTGTGACATTACTAACCCTTACCTATTATTTCAATACAACCTCCCCTTGAACCAGTTTGGTTGATTAGATGAGAAAACATCAATCGAATCATCTTAATTATTCTTTTTTCCTATTAATTACTACCTTGATCTAGTCAGTAACACTAGGGGATTTCTAACATTGGCCACCTTTAAAAAACAATTAAAATGAAGAGAAATAATCAATACATACGTGCAGACCTTCTAAGAATTACTGTATTTAGTTTTACCTTATTAGTTCTTCATGGTCCCCACAACCCTAGTTGTGGATTTAGCTAAGCATAATATGGGTAGATGAATTAATCATGTTAAACAATAGCATAATCAATCACTTATGATGATAAAGTTAAAGAGCAAGAAATCTCAATCTTGAAGAAATCACAATGCAATAGTATTAATGTAAGAATCACACAAAGAGAGCTTTTATAGGTCTTGTTCTATCATTCTCCCTCTCTTCTTTCATAAAAAACACCTAAAAATAAAATAGGAAAACTGAGTTGACAGGCTTCACGAGCATGTTAATGGGCCTTATAGGATTCCATGGCACGAGTCAGGGTTTCGTTGACTTTAACTTTGGAAACTATTCACTATTTCCACAAGACCTTACTACGGGTCGTATTCAAACTTATGGCCCGTATAGGGATTCGTTTGAGCCATTGTCTAAAACTTTTCATCTTTGATCCTCAAGGCACGAAACCAATTCCATAACCCGTATAGACTTTTACGGCTCATCTCTTCTGTCGTGGAATGAACATCTGAAATAGGCCCTTTACTGGATTTTTCCACGAGAGCACTATACGGCACATGGACATCTCTACGGCACTCTCGTACTCTTTTAAAATACTATAATTCTGCAAACTTTACCCCAAAACCATGCAACCTCTATAATCCTGCAAAATAAACATAAAAACACATAAAACCCACAAATATCGCTTTGAGAACACATAAAATCCTAAGTTTTAAGTATCAAAAGTGTTGTATTTCGACAGCACATCACTCATACTTTTCGCATCTATTGATTTTTCTCGTACCCACTTCATATTTTACCCTCTCTCATTGTATTCCTATACTTCCTTTCCCATTTGGTGTGATTCCTTTGCAACAACCACCCTCAACTTAGGCTTTTGGCCTGAGTTAAGGTGCACAATACCCAACCTATGAACAAGGGCCACTTTTTGGTAGCCACCCTCAACTTAGGTTTTTAGCCTAAGTCGAGCACATAATATTCAAGGAAGGACTAGGGCCAAATTCAAGTTTTCACAAACAAAAAAGTTTGGTTACTCTGGAGTTTTCAAACAAAAGGTACATGTAAGGCTTAAACATTAGGAATAAGGGATGCATAATGCATTTGTTTGGTCGATTTAGGCTTAGTGGACTAATATGAACAACAACCTAATATCCTTTCCTAACCAACTAACCTATAGTCTAAGTCAGAGTAACAAGGCAAGTTCTAGATTGAAACACGGTATAAGAATCATGCAATAACACTCACACGCACTTGACACTGAATACAATGTTAATATAGACTATCAGATCATGTTGTTTTATCACAATTAAGCCTCAACTTGTTAGAACAAACACTGTCAATCACTAATTCCACATGGTTATTTATCAAAACTATCTAACAATACATCATCAAAAATACAGGGGTATCATTTTTCAACAAAAAACTAATATATGCCACAGATATCACTACAATATGCTACTAGTACTACTTACACATCCTAAACATGTTGGTTCAATAGAAAATAAATGTCCTTAGGGAAAGAATAGAGGCAAGAAAATCCTACGGACTCAAATATTAAGATAGATATAGGTCTTGGTTACTTAGACTTCAATGAGGCCTATAACTAACCATACTCCATCGTGAAACTTTGTCATTGTACTCAATCCAATAATATAAACCAAATATAATATTGGTGTCATGACCCGGATAGGGGGCCTAGATGTGACATGGCGAAGGAGAACTCGAAAGTCCTCGATCAATCCATCATAGCATCATTACACT